>BSBM01000659.1:2030000-2247500 GCA_027924585.1 Larix kaempferi
TTCTCAAATATTAACCAAAAATGCCCTTGAGTCTTCCCCACCCCCCTCTCAAGTATTAAACATAGATTTTATGGTTTACATAACGCTAGCGCATTTATGCACTACAGAATGCGCACGCGTTATGTAGTTAGATAACGCATTCGTGTTATGAAATTCTAAAAGCACGGCAATATTTTTTGAATTTAAACAGAACGCGCTCGTGTGTGTTAGAGCCTAAACCAAGCTGACTCACTTGCTCTCTTGTCAACCATAATCCTATGTGTATGCTTTGGAGTTTGCTTCGGTAATACCAAACTTGTGCTATGGTAATGATAAACCAAAGCTATATGGGTATATTTCTTCCAGTGTCTGGAGAAGCATGTGCTTAGCCACTCGTTACAGTATGCTACACACAGTCATTTTTGACGAAATCTTAAACAAAAATAGCATTTTTTATGCAGATTTCAAATATGTAACTTTCATTTAAAAATATTATTTTTTCCTATTTTCTTTCAATTTATTTTGTGTCCTACCTCAACTCGTGAAACACACTGTTAATGTTTCTTCCATAACCTTTTCAATTCTTGATCATTTCAAAAAAACATTGTATGGTGCATAAGTAGACACTAACCTCCACATTCTATCAAAACCCTATTTCATGAATTTTGCATTAAGACCTTCAAAGGATGCACCCACAAAAGACATACTATTTTCGAGGTTTGATCACTTAGACAATTATAAAAAAAAATTATAAAATTACTAATTTAATTTTTGAAAAATAATGACGCACTACTGCTATATGTTCTCTACATGCATGACCATTTTTGTAGCTTGATTCCATCATTTAGGCCCTCAAAGGTTGCACCCACAAAAACATATACCTTATCATTTGCCTGAAAAATAAAAAGTGTATGTTAGGAAAAATGAAACTTGACGTAGCTTTCAATACATAAAAGTTATATATTCGGAAACTTGATTCAATTTACTACATTTCATCTTTTTTACTCAATGCAAGATATTTTGCGTAAGTATCTCAAAAAATCCAAGTAAGTTGAGGGATGCCTGATTTTTCAGTTTTCTATTGCATCTAACATACCAAAAGTGACCCTGATTAGCTTGCACTGAACCCAAGGTTATCCTCTTTCTCCCTTGCTCTTCTTACTCATCATAGAAGGCTCAGTAGACTTATTTTGGAGGCCAAATCTAAAGGTAAAATAAAAGGTGTGAAAATTTCAGCGGCTGTCTACATCACACATTTTTTTTTGTCGATGATGTTTTAATTTTTGGAACTAATTCTACTGAGGAATGGGGTTTTTATATGGATATTATCAAACTTTTTTGTATGGATTTAGGCATGAAGGTTAGTGTGAAGAAATCAAGTCTCTATTTGCACAATTTGGATGGAAGTACTATGGAAGATATCAATGGCATTCTTCCATATAGGATGCATAAGCTCAAGGAAGGTTTTAAGTATCATGGATACTTTTTGAAACTGAATGGTTATAAAGTACAAGATTGGTCATGGCTGATACAAAAATTCGAAAACAAAATAAAAAAATTTGACTTTCAAGATTCTATCCATTAGTGGCAGACTTACACTGATCAAAGTTTTCCGAATTAGTCTTCCAGTTTACTGGTTCTCATTACTTCAGGTTCCTATATCTATTATCAATTCTCTTAGGAAGCTTATTTTTAATTTCCTCTGGTCGGGAGGCAGATAAAGAGGTAAATTAATTATGGCTAGTTGGGACATACTATCAATTCCAAAATAATATGGTGGATGGGGAATATAAAACTTAATTTGGTTCAGTATGGCTTTAAGGTTGAAAATTTTCTGGCATGGAATTTTTGGTAAAATCCTCTAGTCTATAGTCTTGAAAGGAAAATATATAAAAAGGATTGTATTAACTGGATAAGAAATGAAAAGAAAGAAGCATGGAACTCCTCCTCAGTTTGGAAAGGGTTTCTTAAAATTTACATTTGGATGGGAAAAGACTTGTCCTAGAAAGTGGGAAATGGACATAATGTAATGGTTTCCATTGATCCAATTATTAGTCTGGGTGAAGACTATAAGCTTTCCCTTGGTATTGTAAATTATTTGTCAGAGATTGGTTATTCTACTTTGGCAGATATAAGAAAAATAGTTGGATAAATTTGGAGAAAAATTATTGGTACTCAGCTAAGGAACTAGGATTAGGGAGGTTTTGGGCTACGGAATGGGACAATTTCATCTACAAATTAAATTCTATAGGATGTAGACTGAACAGTAATTTGGATACTTTAATTTGGACATCAAATACTAAGATGGGTTCTATTACTGCAAAGTCTGCTTATATGGCTATTGTTAAAGAAAATTGATGTACAGTTCAAAATTAGTGGTATCTAGTTCTTTGGAAATGGAGTATTGCATTGAAGATTAAATGTTTTATGTGTTTTCTTTTCAAAATTGTCTAAAGACCTAGGATAACTTGCTAAGGAAGGGTTGGTATGGACCAAATATTTGTCTTCTCTTTAAAAAGGATGCAAAGAAGTTTAATCATATTTTGATAAACTTAGTTTTACTACTTTGATTTGGGAAAAGGTTTGTACTTCTCTCAATATTCTACAGGCTTCAAAAGGTACAAATTTTGAATAGAGTTGCAAAGAGTGGCAGAAAATTTGCAAATAGTATAATAGTATGCCAGTTATTATTTCATGGAGAATCTGGAAAGCTAAGAATAGTTGTGTTTTTTAAGACAAAATTGAACAATTGGATTTTATAGTCATGCAAATTCTGAATTGGGTCAAATATTTTAAGTCTGAAAACAATAAAGTCAGCAGAACTAGAGTTTTGAAGGAGTTTCAAAATCTAAAAGGAGCTCTTGGATTTTTTGATGGGGCTGCTCAAGATGGTCTATGTGATGTAGGTGCAGTATTCTATATCAATGAAGATCACATGTTTTACTTCAAACTTCATTGTGGCTCTGGCACAAATATGAAGGCTGAGTTGTTGGCCTTGTGGTGTTTGTGTAAAATGGAAACAAACTTTGGGATAGTGACACTTGTGATTTTTAGGGACTCCAGAGTTACTATTAAATCTAGGCATGTGGAGAATACAAGATACAAGTGCTCAATCTATATCCTTGGTGCTCCATAATTAAAGAAGAACTAAAAAAAAATTTGTAGCTAGAACTCTTCCATATCTACAGAGAATTTGGTCAATAATAATTTTTCTTTACTGTTGTAATATTTTTCTAATATCTAGGATGCCCTGCATATGGTGCATTATGCATTTCACTCATTATTATTTTCTTCAACTCTTCATTATCAGGTACATAAATTCTATCTTTAATGTGAAGAATACCATCCTCCGTTAATGCATAGTTGCATAAATTTAACGATTTATTTCCTTCTTGCAATGCTCTTGTCACTTGTAGATAAATTTTGTCATTTTTCAATACTTCATGCAATCTAATTTGTAATTCAGAATTCCAAGTACTGATGGCTAAAACATGCATCAAATGACCCCTTCTACCGAGTGCATCTGCTACTCGATTTTCTTTACCTTTTAAATACTTGATTTCAAAACTGAACTCACTTAAGAATTCAACCCATCTTACTTGTTGGGCATTTAGATGAGGCTGATCAAATAAATACTTTAAAATATTTTGATCAGTTCTTAAATCAAACTTACTTCCTAGAAGATAATGTCTCCACATGTGAAGTGCGTGAACAATGGTTGCTAGCTCCAAGTCATGAGTAGCGTAGTTTTTCTCATGATCCTTTAAATTTCGTGACTCATAGAAAATCACATGTCCTTCCTATATTAGAAATCGACCAAGACTTTCAAGTGATGCATCAATACATACCAAATACTCTTTATCCTAGTCTGAAATTTTCAATATAGGTGCACATGTGAGCAATTCCTTTAGAAGTTTTAAACTGTTTTCACATTTCTGACTCCAGATGAAAGGTACACCTTTCTTCTGCAAAGATGTAATCGGATTGGTTATTTTTTAGAAATATTTTATAAACTTTATGTAATAACTAGGCAGTCCCATGAATGATCTTACATCATAAACATTGTGAGGAGTAGGCCATTCCATAATAGCCTTTATTTTATCTAGGTCCATTGCCACACCTTCTTTAGAGATGATATGGGCCAACTGTAATGCCCGCCTCAGCACTTGTGTTTGATTTCGATTATGTTAGACTTATGATTGACCAGATTATTTTGAGACCTACAACTGATTTGACTATTTGAGGGCACTGGTTTGAAGTGACCCGGAGTTATAAAACTTTGACCATGAATGATTGCTTTAGACTTTATATGTGAAATGAAAATGGTTAGATAAAATGATGATTTGTTATACTCAATTGACTGAGAAAATGAAAATGATGAATATTGGAATTACTTGAAATGAAAAATGATGATTTGTTTATACTCGACTGACTGAGAAAATGAAAATGACGAATATTGGAATTACTTAAAATGAAAAATAATGATTTGTTTATACTCGACTGACTGAGAAAATGAAAATGATGAATTTTGAAATGTTTATTAGTGCAATGCTACTAATATGCATTTGAGTGCGTGCCGTGGCAAGTAAGACAATTTACCGACTGACCCGCAATGGAAATATCGAGGTCGTAAGAACGGAAAGAACACTTAGGGGTATGGCGACTGACTTTCGACCTTGAACTAGTAATCCACGCACAGGTGAAGCCGTTTCAGCTCACCCGGGGAAGCGTATGCCATACAGGCAAGACCATAATGATTTGGTCACGTGCGATGAGCTGAGGGGCACGTAATAAGGAGAGCCTTATCCCTCAACATCCCTTAGTCTCCAAGGAGCATAGTTGAGAGATCACGGTAACGACTCCCGATCGCTACGCAGTATCCCCCATAAGAAGAAAGAAATATACTGTTGGAAGGGCCCGCTGAAGAGATACCTAGACGAAAGAAGAATGGAAAAGAAAACTACTCATACATACATAATTAAATAATATACATGTGGAAGTTTTACAGAATTTAATAATAAATTATTCAGTATTCTATTACTATTATTATCATAATGATTATGCTATTATGATTGAGAAAGAAATTTGAAATTAAAAAAAGATAATGTTCTCTTCTTTTTAATTAATGGAAATATATTTTAATTAGTTCAAAATGAACTGATTTTAAATAGAATAAAGAATTATCTTAAATATTTTCTTTTTACTATAAAAGAAAAAGAAAAATAAATAGAATAAATAATTATTTGATAAAATATTTCTTTTATTTTAGAAAAAAAAGAAAAAGAAAAGATTTTAAATAGAATTAAGAACTATTTGAATAAAATATTCTCTTTTATTATAAAAAAAAGAAAAGAAAAAGGAAAATAATAGAATAAACCTGAATCTTTCTACAACAACTAGATTTGAGAAGACAAACACAACTGAGACTCTCTCAAAGACAACTACACCTACCTTGCACTGATTTAGGGAGTTAGGTGTACACATTGAGTGAGAAACAGACACTTGTAATTGAGAATAAAACTAATTTAAATATTAAATTAATTTAAATAATGTGCATGGATAGACACATGGAACAGAAGCTTTTCCTATATAAAGAGGGACGAAAAAGAGAGAGGGACCTCTTGCTCCCTAATGCTAGATGGTCATCATAATCTCGGGTTATGTTATAATCCTTGGAGTTGGGATTAGACAGAACGAGGATTGGGAGATCCTTTCGGGAGGCTATTTGAGTGTGTTCTTACGAGCACAATTGCTTGGGGGTTCGGGAGGAAGAAGACTACTCCCGATACTATAGGGTGGTCAACCGAGGGGCTGTCGGTACCTTCATCACATGTCAACTGGAGCTCTATTGAGAAACTGAACCATTCCGAGGTGTCCATTGGAGACCGTGGAGAACAGCGGTGGAACCGGAGCTGCGACAAATAAAGAATTTCACCCTTCGACTGGAGCTACCTTCGTTACAGGTTATTTTGCTTAAATGTTTTAGTTTAAACTTCTGCAAATTAAATTTTCATTTTATCAAAACTTTAGATCTAAACATTGTCTCGTTTACAGTTACAGTTCTGCAAATTAATTTTATTTGGTCAAAATTTTAGATCTGGAGATCGTCTAGTTTAAAGATATACATCTGCAAATTTGATCGAAATTTTTAGATGTTATACAACTGCAAATTAAATTTTATTGGGTCGAAATTCTGGATCTGAATATTGCTTCGTTTAGGGCTTTACTTCTGCAAATATTTATGAATACTTTTGTCTCTCTGTCTTTTGCTTTAAATGCGATTCCAGATCTTCTGAAGAAACCGATCCATTCTAGTTACCTGTAAACTTTGTTTATTGCGAATGCCATTTCTAGATCTATTGAGAAAGCAAACCATCCCAATTCCTTCTCGAACTCTGCCATGGACGCCGATGAGAAAGATCTTTAAGCTTGAACTCTGCCGTCGATTTCAATACTGATATCCTGAGAATTAAATCCGATTCCAATTTTTAATGAGAAATCGAGTTTGAATTACTCTGTCATTACTGTATGAATCCGATTCCAATTTTTTTTATGAGAAATCAAGTTTGAATTACTCTGTCATTACGGTATGAATCTGATTCCTCTTTACCTTTGAATTTTGTTCTTTTCATGGTTTCTAAGTAACTTCATTAAGATTGACCAAGGGTCGATATCTGCTTTAGAGAGATCACACAAATGGTAATCGTTAAGATGTTTGACACCTTTGGAATCTATATTAATCCCTATTTCTGAGATCGATATTTAATATATTATACAGAGTAAGATTCACATCAAATAACAACAGCTTAGGGTGAACTCGGTGTATTATATCCATCGAAATCAAAGGTAGATGTTGACCTACGAACTCTTCCCATGGCACTTGGAATTTGTATTAATATACAATCTAATTCGGAGTTTCCAATGGCAGCTTAAGGTTCTTGGATAAAAAGGGCACGACACCTGGGCGATTTCATTTAACAGTGAATTCAAATCTGTTAGTTGTGTCTAAAATTCCCCAGTGTTTCAAACCAATAACGATTTCATTTGACAGGGTTGCAGATCTATTAGTTGTGTCTAAAATTCCCCAGCGTTTCAAACCAATAGCGATTTCATCTGACAGGGTTTGCAGATCTGTTGGTCGTGTCTAAATTTCCCCAGAGTTTCATTAGATTGATGTTGCAACCCCAAGCAGGGCTCGGCATGGAGGAAGAAATCATGTAATGTTTCTTAGTTTGCCTTTAGGTACTTTAGAAAAATGCTTCTATATCATTTCATGTTATTTTAGTGGGGGTAATATATATAAAAGAGACGCTAAAATAGAATTGTATCCAAATTATATGCATTATTGTTAGAATATGTAAACATTGGAAATAAAACTATATTGTAATGTAAATTTAGAACTGGAACATGTGGAATTTGGTCCACATAATATTGTATGGTAATAAGCACACTAATTTAAATGAGGACGGTCGTTGATCACGATGTCTTTGATAATTATTTGATGTGTCATTTTAAGTGGGATTTGCTTTTAGTTGCAAATCTGGAATGATAACTTATTGGAATTTGGCATTTTTATATGCTTGATAGAATAGAATAGTTCATTTGAAAATATGTTGGATTACAAGAATATAATAACTTTTTATAAAATCATGACTAAATTTTTATAAAAGAATAAGCCTTGAATATAGTATTAGTGAGAGAGTTACGTATACCCCATTTCATTAGAATAGACTAGTTATGTATAAGATCACATTTGGATGCATGGTTAGAACTTCTTAAATATATTGAGAGATTAAATTTAAATGAAGTACATTGGGAATTTAGTGTTTATATGATTTGTGATCCATCGATTGGGATATTTCTTATGTAATTATGTATGATTATACGAATATAATGTCCTAAATATAATTATGTTTTGACTATACAAAATATATATATATATATATATAAATGGAGTAGTTCATTTATAATACATTATATTTCAAAATGGAATCGAATTATAGTGCTTTTTATATATGTCAATTTATGACTCATAAGAATGAAATGAACGTCCTTATTTTTGTTAAGTTGTATTTCAAAGGTAGAAATGGAATACTCTTAGGTATGTGGATACATGTGACTAATAGAAGTTAAACATTACCTCATATTGTCATGTAGAAATATTGGGAATGACTTTTATTATTATTCAGCAATCTTCATATTACTTATTTTTGCGATCTTTGTATTACTTATTTTGGAATCATTGAGAATGTCCCTTTATGATTTAGAATATGTATGGATTCAATTGAAATTTTATTTATCACTTAGGGGATCTCATATCATCTTAATATAGGGCGTTTTAGGTATTATGTATTTTTTATGATCTTCAAAATGATAGGTTGGAGATAAGCTAACTTGTTGAAGGAAACATTAATAACTCCTTCAAGCCTTTGAGATACATAAGAGTCAAAGATTACTTTTGTCATAGTGAAATATCTTGGAAGTTATGTCTTGAAAAAAAAAAAATTCACTCATGAACTTTGAGAGACCTTACACCAAGTATAACAACCATCTCTGGTATAAAGTGAATTTGTTGAGCTTGGCATATAATTGATTTTCTCTCAAGATTTGCAAGGTAATCCTGAGATGTTCTTCATGATCCTCCTCGGCTTTGGAATATATAAGTATATCATCCAAAAATACTATAATGAACTTATCCAAAAAATATGTGAATATACCATTCATTAAACACATGAATGTAGCTGGAGCATTTGTCAAACCAAAAGGAAGAACTATAAATTCGTAATGCCCATATCAGGTTCTGAAAGCGATTTGACAGATGTATTCATCTTTAATGCATATCTAGTGATATCCAGATCTCAAATATATCTTAGAAAATATTCGTGCACCTCTCAGCTGATAAAAAAGATCATCAATTCTAGGTAGAGGGTACTTATTCTTAACTATGGCCTTGCTTAACTTCCTGTAATCCAGACATAATCTAAGTGTGCCATCCTTCTTTCTTACAAAAATAACTGGAGCACCCCAAGGTGATATACTAGGTCATATATACCCCTTCTTAAGTAACTCCTCAAGTTGCATTTGCAATTATTTTAACTGCGGAGTACTCATTTTGTATGGTTCTTTTGATGCTGGCCCAATGCCAAGAACCAAATTGATTATGAAGTCGATATCCCTCTTGGGTGGTAACCCAGAAACTTCTTGAAATATATATTCAAATTCTTTCAACACTGGATATTCATCCAAACTTGATTCTTTTTTAGTAGGAAACTCTTCCACATGAATCGCATACAACTGGCACCTTTTTCTGATGCATTTCTTCATTTGTAAGGCTAAAATCTGTCTTAAGGATATGGGTCTCGGAATGCCTCTCATTTGTAGATTATTGCTTCCCTCATCATTCAAACATGTAATAACTTTATTGTGGCAGTCGAACACAACAAAGTGTTTCTCTAACCAATCCATTTCGATCAACACATCATAGGATCCAAGAGGAATGATGTCCAAATATGCACTAGTTTGGTTTCCATTCATTTCAAGACGACAACTTTTGACAATAGTTGTGATCTTCCTCTTCATACTAGTTTCCATCTGAACAATTATTGGCTTAGACAATTTATGAGTCACCAATTTACACCTTTCAACCAAGTTAGTATTAATATAGCTACAAGAAGCTTCGAAATCAATTAAAATAGAAATAGAAAAATCTTTTAATTTACCTTCAATTTCAATCATAGAAGATTGATGATCGGCTTGGTGAATATCCAATGCTACATAGATGCGAGAAACACTTCTAGCAACATCGCCAAAAATAGAAGCTTCTTGCATATTATACACACTGGTTCCCTTATAACTTCTTTCAGGACATTTGTTTAAGAAGTGATCACCACCACATCCCCAACATTTCCCTTTGGGTTGATTTTTTTTTGCCCCGAAGACTCAACCATCCTAGATTCTCCTTTCGGTATCGGTGGTTTGAAAGAAGTGTAAATGTCCTTCTTGATATCCAGAAGCTTAAACCCCTTTTTCCCTTTGATCTTGCTTCTCTTTCATCTTACCTTTCCAAACCTTTTTCACTGCATGCCTATTTTTTCCTTGCTCATAAAATCATCTAGCTTTTCTGAAACAATATTTCAGAGTGTGAGGTTCATCATAAGTCAATCTATCTTTATAGTATCTAGGCAAGCCACTGATAAAACATTGTATTTTTATCTTTTCATCCTTAATAAACTCAACATATCCCAGCAGCTCCAAGAATATCTTTTCATATTCCTCCATGGACATATTTCCCAATTTGTGCTCAAAGAAATCCTGTATTTTTTTGTCATAAAAATGCTGTGACAGATATTCTTTCTTGAAGAGTCTTTGGAATCTCCTCCAACAAATCTTCTTCTCTTCTAAACTTTCCACTTGTTTGAGATGTTTCCACCATTTATAATCCTTTCCTTGCAAATTATATATTGCAATCCGCGCTTCTTAGTTTTCTAAGTAGTTATGTAGTTGCAAATACTTATTCATTTGCATAAGCCATAGTTCTGTAGCGTCACCAGACTTCTCTCCATCAAAGGTTGGAGGTTTTAATTTTCTGATCTCACCTTCTAACATCACATCATGCTTTCTCTTTCCCTACTTTCCAAGGTAGTTATCTTGCTGACGATTCTTATTTCCATGAGAAATTTGATTGGACTTATGGTGGGAATATAATTTCCTCCTGCTATCATCTTTTCCTTGAGAAACATGATACATGTTAGGAATGTCTCTATTCAGGGACTCTTCACCCTTTTCCATATTAGAAGTCACTTGATGCATTTGATTTTGCAGCTGAACCAAATTTTGCATTAAATGTTGATTTATTTGGTTCTATTGTTCCAAACTTTGCAAAATTCTAGTGTTCCCAATTTGCAAATCCTTCAAAGTTTGCACAACATCCATGGTTCATGTCCCACTTTGATGGCCATTGGATTCATTACCTTGTACTTCTCCACCGAGTTCTTCAAAAAATTTAGAAGATACGGGATCCTCTGCCATCTCTTTAATTATGTTTGCTTGTCTTTACTAACAGATTGCAAATTAAATGGCTGAAAAATTCATGTTAACACTAGCAATCTGGACCAACAATGATTATTAGTTTCAAAAATATCAATTTCATCATATATTCTTGTACATGTATATATCTCTTTTTAAGAAAATAAATTTGATTCCAGAGGTTCGAGAGCTACAACATGCGCTCTGATTCCAACTTGTAACACCCTCTTGCGTTACACAGACTAAACTAAACACACATCATTTTTTTTAAAGAAATACATATTTATAAATTAATCATATGCATAAATAAATTATGCACACTTTTGCAGAAGCTTAATTCTATTATAAGACCCATAGCATAACTATACTAATATCTTCAACATTTGATTATTAGTTTCAACAACATGTTACAGGAGTTTCAGCAACTGTTGGCGAGTTTCAACAACATGCTACAAGTGTTTCAGCAATTGCTGGTGAGTTTTAGCAGCATGCTACAGGTGTTTTAACAATTGCTGGCGAGTTTCAGCAGCATGATACATGTGTTTTAGTAATTGATGGTGAGTTTCAGCTATCCATTAATTAGTTTCAAAACTTTTACTTAATCGAAAACTTAATCTGAATGAAGCTTGCTAACTTGCCTATCATACTTTAAATTTGATAAACCAATATAGTTCCAATTTTGGCTTAATCTTATATATTAACAATATGAAATTATATCGTTAAAAGAAAAGGCTTAGTGAATAATACTTTCAGCCGTTTCTATAGATTTTCCTTGATCATGAAGACTTAAACTTCATGAATTTTCTCATTAAAATAACATCATTCCAAGAAATGGAAAACATCCTTCCACTAATCATATTCTTTCATTAATACAACTACTAAAGCAAATTTTTAAATAATCAATTTATAATAGTAGTTAACTTTTCTTAACTAAATCAGTCCATGGTTTTTCTTTAGTTAACTAAATAATCTCTTTAAACTAGAAATACAAACTAAAAACTAGGACATTTTCATGCTTTAAGTTCCAAATTCAAATATACAAAGAATGAAAACAAAATATTGTCTTCATATGTTTCTAAATGTAGCCAAGGAAATTCGTAAAATTGGTAAAAAAATAAAACATAAATTACCTACCATTTCCATAGTTAAAGAAATGTGTAAAACAGGTTAAACAAAAAATTACCATCAATTTCGAGAATTAGTTTAATCATTGGATTATATGAGTCCTATTATCATAATATAATTCTACCATGTATATTCTAAGTAATGGTTATTGAATTCTCAGGGATTCAATTAAAACAGGAGATTTATTATTTCAACCCAAAAAATATGATTCCCCCAACATATAAATTCCCAATCATTTCAACACATCAACTCCAGTAAGATGCATAATATAAAATTTATTACTAGTTTAAAACAGAATTGACAGCAGCTAGCTTGAAGAAATAATTATTTAGGATGAATTAAACTGCCCAGAAATATAAATCCATTTCAATTGCATTCGCACTCCAAATTTAATTTTTAGGGACAGAAGTGCGGAAAACATAATTTCCAAAGCATACTTGTAAAGAATTAATGTAATAACAAAATACAAATTCAAAACCATGAATTCTCGCCATGAATTTCTCTTAAATTATCAATTTTAATAGAGAAATTGTAAAGAATTAGAATTCTGCATATACTTATCTGGGATTTTGTACTGAAACAACAACTGACTGTGTGTGAGCCACGCTCCACCCAACCGTAGAACTTGTCCAACCTATATTATTTCAGCTACCAAGTCCACCCCCGAGCCAATATCCAGACATTAACCAAAGGTAATTCACCAACCCCCTCAACTCACTCACAGGGACAAAGTAGGAATAACTGGGAAGTATAAAATAATCACAACCAATCACAGAAAAAACAACAATTTTTAAACCAATTCCTTGTCAATTCCGCAATTAACCCATGAGAGCTCCTTCACAGACACACAATGATACACTTCACTGCAAGCGTCAAAATTCCAGTCGAGGTTTCATGCACAACTTTCCAATTGACTGGTTAATTGAACCATAAGAAATACAATGCCAATACAGGTTGTAAAATAGACCAGCATATAGTTTCATCTCCACCATTGGAAAAATCACCCTTTCTCCCCCCGAATACCATTCAAATAATTCCCATGCATTTTCCTTTTGCCTCAAAATTCATGAAAGATAACAAGTGTCATCCTTTGTGTTCCCACGTGGCTATCCCAAAGAAACCACATTACCCTCTCCCTAATTTCCATTAACAACTTAACTAAAATTAATTAAGTTCTTCCAAAGTTTAAATTAATAATATTTAATTATTAATTACTCCCCCATTTGAGTTTGGCATAGGAACATGGGTTTTGGGATTTCAACATAAGCTTTAGAAAACAAATGATCAAATAGACAAGGTACACAGGTAAACCTTACCCCCTCACCGACCTCGGTTAATATCTGGATCTCTTCAGCGTATTGCTCACCATGCAACTAGTTGGAAATTTTATATTAAACTAAAAAAAAATGCTATGTACATACTTCATAGAAAAAATGTTTAGAATGCAGTATCAGTGTGGGCTAGGGGTATTACATAAACATTATCATCAATACAAACTTTAACATTAAAAAAATTAGACAATAAATGTAAATGGAATGAATGTGACATTGAAACAAAGCCGATAACATATCAATAATAATCACTGTGGTTTTTACTTGATGAGTCATTGACATGTCATAACTCAACCTAACATCAAATAATGGACACGTAAGGAGGTCTTTTCCAATTGGTTTAGCACCTGTCATATATGAGTTATATTTATAGTCATGGATTTAGCTTTTTAGGTCATCGACATGTCTTGTGTCAGTCTAATTGTAGTGCCCCTAGACTACTGCGGATCTTGAGGCACCTATTGAGTGACCCGACTAATTGAAAACATTAATAAAACGACCCCTTGATGTTATATCAAGTATATTCACGACTACGACTAATTGTGAATCAATAAAATAATGATATATGTGTATCTGGATAGTTGATGTAAATGAATGATTACACGTTGTTTAACAATTAGCTTTGATTATGAAAAATGTACATGTGAATGATGCTTAACGATTAGCTATATGATTGATTATGTGATGAGAATGAAGAAAGTAAATATTGGCAAGATGTATTTATGATTAGATGAATGAGTAATGTTATGAGTAAATTATAAATGCTTAATGAAATAACATATTTATGAATCATATTATGATAATTGAGGACAGTACTACTAATATATGTTTGTGAAAAATGTGTGTAGCGGCAGGTGAAACGGTTCACCAATGGACACACAAGGGAATTGAAGGGTCGTAGAGTATAGATAAATCACACACAGGGAGAGCGACGATGATGTCGACTTCCAAGGGAGTACCACGCATGAGCAGATAAGTATTGATCCGCTTGCTCAAGAGGAAAGCGTGAGGGCATACGAGGTGAGACACGACGGAGGTAGTCACGTATGAGTTGGGGGGCGTGCAGTGAGAACGGACTCAATCCTCAATGCCATTAGTCCCTAATAGCATGTAGATGGAGGATGGAAGATAACGGCTCCCGAAATCCTTACTTGAAGTTTCCACAAGTCAAAATGAAAGGATGGCGGCAAAAGGGCCCAACGGTGCAGTACCCTGCCGAGAACGGAAAGAGTGGATGCACGGATGCAACGGTGTGGTACCTTGCCGAGGAATGGAAACTACGGATGACTAGACCCAACGGAGTGGTGCCATGTTGGGGAAATGAAATTAAGGAACGGGGTGGCCGAACGGCGCGGCACTGAGATCCCAGTGAAAATGATTGTTAAAATTAACTGCGTAAAAACATATAAGTTTGCACCTAGAAAATTACTTAGAAAAGCATTTGAGTACTTTAGGCATTTGCACATAAATGATTACTTTGGCATTTAAATAATATAAAGTGTTATTTAGGCATTTGCACATAAAATAATATTATGAGCATTTAAAATAATATAAATCCTTATTTTAGGAGCAAAGTAGAATCCTAAGCATGGACACTTAGTCAACTCTACCTACACCTCAAAACTAGGAGTTAAGTAAAATATCTAGGGGACAAACATGAGCAAACTTAGGAATGTTGATGCAACTCCTAGAAAAATTGACACATGGATGGGTGAGTATTATTAGATTGGAAATTTAATAAAATATATATTTATGCATGAAGCTACATGTGTCACATAGAATGTTCCTTTAAAAGGAAGGATTTGGGAATGGGTAAAGGACCTAGACCCTGGATGACTATCTTAATTTTGAGTTACCTCATGACTTACTGCTATTGAGGGTTTGGATAGAAATCTTAGTGGGGCGGAATCCCAAGCTGGGTTTCTTGATTATTGTGTATGAGCTCTACGACTCAAAGCTCAGGGGAGGCCATGCGACTGAAAGCATGAGCCTATGGTTGGGTGGCTAATGGTTTATTTTCCAATGGTTAAATGAGCTTTGCTAAAGGGATCTTACGGAAGACGCGGACGGCAATGGACAAGATGGTATCAGAGACAGGTTATGGTTTGTTTTAATTTGTTAAGTTATTCATTTATTTAGTTTCTTTATCTAGTCATTATGTAACATCCCTCCAATTTGACCCTAATTCTTATTATTATTTTTGTAAAAATAATTGTAAATATGTAAATGTTATTGTACTTGTTTGCTGGTGAGGAGCTCAAGGCCAAGGCCCCACCAGTAAACCTTGTAAGTTAAGTGATTTATGTCCCGGTTGTATTTGGGAGTACTTGAGTTAGGAGACTGGGTCCTTTTACAACCCGTCGTAGAGGGCATGAATCCTCTAAGGGGAGGAGGTGGAATGGCTTGGAAGCCATGGCTTGACGACAGATGTTGTCAGAGTACCACAAGCACTTGAGTGAACATTTAAGTTCACTGAAGGTTATTACTGTTTTTTGTTATCGGGTAATCCTAGAGAGGGTTACCAAAGTTAGCCCTAACCGCCGAAGGGCACTTAGCATCTTATAAGACATAAAAATTAACACTAAGTTAAACTTTTCTAAAAGCTGTTAAGTAAAACTAAGAAAATCCCTTGGATGTCCTTGACATCCTAGCCCCGACAACGGGCATCAAGGGTTTTCTTCATTTAAAACTAGTATCTCGTATTTAGTATAAGCTAGACTATTTTATCACACATGAGATTTAGTGATTATTATTATTGTCTTGGTTCAGTTAGTTAAACCCCAAGGCATAGATTTAGTACCTTATAAGATAAAGAAATATATAGATTTATATATTTCTGCTATCACTTTGATAAAACTTTATCACCTCGATGAATATTGTTAAATATTATTATTAGTTATCATATTATTTGGTAGCGATATACCTTAATACATTGTAATGACAATAGAAACAATATATGTATAGATGCTTATGTAGAATTATGAAACATTATGATGATGTTTTGTAATTATTTAATAAATATGAGTATTATGTATATTATCTATATATATCTATGTATATATATTGCTGAAATATCATTAGTTATACTAATGTTCTCTAACACAATACTTTTTAATCATAAATAACTATATAATGATAACTATGTACTTGGCATTCATCATTTTATTATTATTAAGAAAACTAATGCCTAAGAGAAAGGCTTTAATGGTAAGGAGAGGAACAATTATGAGTAAGCATTATATATATAATGTGAAATATTATTAACTTATATTAATATTTTGTGACACCATAGTTTGGGGATGCATTAAATTGATAATGCATGGTAGTATGTAACATTATGCAAAAGAGAGTTATACTTTATTAAAATATGAACGCGTGTGCATATATAAAATATTTGTGTGATGATTTTAATTAATTATGTACGTTATAATGCATTTTTGCAAGAGAAAGTTACGTAAGCATTTATATAGGTATATCTCTATTACGGCAGAAGAGTGAGATAGTAATCCTAAGATTAATTATTATTATTAAATGCGGTTCCACTTTTAAGTGAGAGTTTAGTAAATGGAAATTGTATATATATATTTTTATTACTTATATATGTACATATACCTTGTGGAGAATGCCCTTTCGCTAGGTTTTTAAAGAGTAAACGTTGGAGGAGAAACACACTCTTTTTAAGACTGACATTTGTCCATTCTTTCCAAACAGTGGGCGCAATCTTCTGAGTGTTTTTTTTTTAAGTTGATAGAATACGATAGGAGTGGAGGAAGGAAATACCTACCTTTTTTAACTCCTTCTTAGTTATGCGTAGAGTGGGTTTCATGGCACGTTGAGGTGAACTTAAGTTCATTAACGAGGAGAGGATAGGGGGAGAGTATACTGCACCTGAGAGTGGGACAACGCATTAGTGTGGGGGCACATCCCTTGATCTCCGGGGATTCTATTCTATCGTTGCCAGTAAGGAAACTAACATTGCTGGCAGACCGTCGAGCTCATAAGGGTGAGCGTTACAAGTAGTGGGGGCAGTGTCTGCGAGAAGTGATTCGGGGGGATCGAATTGGATCGTGGTGGTCTTCTTTTTCCTTCTGCATGAAATGGGACTGTGCGATCAAGGTTCTAGAGGAGCCATGGCCGTGTTGGATGAGTGGTCTCCACTCCAGAGAAGCAAGGTCTGCATTGTTGCATTAATGTAAGACGTAGCAAATCTCTGCGATTATGACCTCGGAATTGGTATTTACTCAGTGGGGAGAGCTAGTCAGGAGAATCATCAAAAGGAAAGTGGTGAACCCACACTAAGAATGGGAAGGCATTGCGCTGAGCATCGACCTCTGTTTTTGAAGGTAAGCAAAACTTCCTCAGATGTAGCAATGAACCCAGTTGGAAATAGTATGGTTATGGTTTCTGCATGTCTGAAACCCAATATGTTTTAGCGATCTTCTTGGAGAAGAAACCACCCGCACTTTTGAATTTCAAATGAATGGCTTTATCTCTGCATAGGTCTAAATGTTGTTTCAGTATTGGCAATAAGTCGGAGGTTGTATGATGTTACACTCTGTACTTCCTTTTATATATATACTCCTTCTTTTAATAAAATCGTAAAGATTGAGCTTCCAATGATCTCTCCACATTTGTCAAAACCCTGAGGAATTTTCTGTATATTATATTAACCCGTGAAAATTGGACATAGTGTTTAGCATAAGAGTGGGATTCTTCTCTGCATTAATATATCTATACACATTATCTTTGTGACAAGTGGAAGCACGGTGATAGCGCAAAACATTGGAGAACTTTGTGTTTTTTTTTATACTCCATAGTCAAATCATAGTTGATCACTGTTTTCTAGTTTTTATGCTAGTTGACCTCCCTTTTATTTGTGTGATCACTGCTACAAAGTATGTAGATGTTTTAGGGTTTCGATAAGCCTTTCAGGTTCCTTAGATCGTGATATTCTTTAAGCTTTATTGCAATCCTTTGATAGGAGTCTAGTTGGTTGCTTTCAACAACGCCTCGCTACAAGGATGCTCCCAAGGGTATCAAACTAATCCTTGCTTTTACTTTCTGTCAATGTTATGCATGATGGTTGTTTACTGTACCCATGTATGGATTTATTATGTATTGGCTGGTTCGATTTTTATGCTGCGCAGGGTTTCGTAGTGTATAAATTTATTATGTATAATATGAATTCGATATGACGATCATGAAACCAACTTCTCCTTTGACCATGAATGACTAGCTCCATTTAGATGAGAAGTGTGTTCTTCAAAATCTATTTTAAATGATCCATTCATTTCAGGACGGATAGAATCAAGTCGCTATCTTCCACCTCTGTCCATTATGATCTTTAAACGGTTGTTAAACTTCTTGTCGTTAAAGGCATTGAGTCATGAACCTAATCTTCCTTAATATCGTCATTTTTGTTTTCGGCCATTAAAACGTTCTATTGACATAAAATCATTTCCCACTTTCATTGTTTTTACTTTGTGCAGTCATCATAGGGTTAAGTTAAAACGAATGGTGTCGATGCTAAAGTGTCAAATGGTTAAAGTACTTAAAGTATAGCAATGTTTAGATTATTAAAGTGATAGAGTTCTCAAACTAAATGATATGTCTTATGCATTTCCTAGCTTAGAACACGGATTCTATTTTTGAAAACATAGATATTAAGTGCATTTAATAATATGTTTCTTTTTATACTATTCTAAGAATGTATAAAAAGGGGTCCTTAAGTGTGTTTATAACATGAGTTAGTATTAAAAAAATTATATATATTTTTATTCAATGAATGAAAATGTAGTGTTCTATTTTGGTGTTACCTTGCATACTTGATATATTTGTAACTTATTATTATTTGAGGGCATTCAGTGATGAATGATCTGATTGTGCATATGTATTTGTCATAGTCTATGTGGTGTTATTTTGAGGACATTCGATTTTGAATGCTCCAGATAGATATATGTGTGATATACATGTGTATATTATTCAATTAAAATATTAATGTTATGTTATTGATGACAATGGATATGATATTTTGAATTTAGCGATTTTTATTCTATATGACTCATGTGTTAAGAATTCATGCGTTATGATGTGATAACATAGTTAGTCAAATGCTTACATGTGTTGATTACGATTTCTACGTGGAAGTGATGTTTTTTTATAGTTCACATATAAAATGTTGTTGAATGATTACTTCATACATGGATCATGTACTCTGATGTATTGTTGAGTATGACTTGTAGAGAAGGTACAAGTGCTAGCCGGCATGTTGTTGCGCCATGGCATCGAATCAGCCATAATTGAAAACAAGTGATGACAACCTAATGAGTATGAATGCAATTGATGAAATCCAGGTAAAAGGATTTGATGTACATGAGTACATGGACTCGGAATGAGTCATTACATTGATAGGCGATGTCAATTTATATTTTTTATTACATCTAGTTGATGAGAATTTAATGCATGGCATTTATGTGCAGGTATTGGCGGTGATTGCCAAACGAACCACTTTAGGAGACGAGGTTGTTCATGACACCAGTTAAGTCTAGCCAATGTCGGCGCAATGAGTTGTCATGCGTGAGAGAGGCTCCAACTCATCTGGTGCGTGTTGCCATGAGGGTCGGTCGTTGTATGGTCACTCACGAGGTATATATAACTGGGCGGCGCGCAATGAGGGCCCGCCCTTATTCCCAGGAACCACTAGACCTTGTTAGGGTAGATGGGTTAAGTTAACAATGTCTCAACCGTCATACTGTATCCCCACCTCAAAGATCATCGAAGAACAGGTGATAAGCATAGAGCCTTGATGTCTCTGGTCGCAAAGGAAATGTGACAATTAAATTAATAAAGAATAAATAGGATAAAATTAAATAAATAAATAAAATAAAGATAATGATTAAGATTAAAGTAATGAACTTAAGTTAAATAAAATAATAATAATAATAAATGAATCATAAAATAATAATTATGATTAATACTAATATGATAAACAATTAAAAGAAATACTAATTTGAGAAAAGGTAAAAAATAATAATAATAATAATAGAAAGAAAAAAAAAAAAAAAAAATACTAATTTGAGAAAGGGTAAAAAAAAAATAATAGAAAGAAAAAAAAAGAAATAAATACTAATTTGAAAAAAGTAAAAAAAATAATAATAGAAAGAAAAAAAAGAAAGAGGAAAAATACTAAAAGTTCAAACTAAGAGAAAGAAGAAAGAAGGAAACATAAAGCAATAAAAAATTAGAAAGAAAGAAAAGAAAAATCAAAATAAAAGATAATAAAAAGGGAAGGACACACAATTTGGGGGAGCTTGGTCCTTTTTGCGAATGGTGAAGAAATTTCAAGAATTTTCTGAGAAAGGTGTCTGAGAAGGTGTGGTTCACTACGAAGGTTGGAGTGGGATATTCATGGACATGATGCCGACTTCGTAGTTCATTGGCAAGCAAAGGGTGTCCGTAGCCCCATCGCGCTCGGGGTCCGAGGAGAAGTAGAGTATCCTTGGGCATGGTTGAGTATCCTTGGGCATGGTTGGGAGGAAACCGATGGGTCTTGTAAGATTGGAAATTCAGAACGGAGAAGTAAGGACTGAAGAGAAACCTCAACTTCCAGTTTCGTCAGCAGATCTGTCCTCACTCGTCGAACATCTGTGAAACAGGTAATTCTATAGCTATTGATTATTAAAATGATAAATTTTAAATGACAATATTTGTTATAATGTTTTCTTTGAATGGATTGCCGAATCAAATAAATTGTGGTGTGTAGGGAGTAATAGTTGTTTGCTTATGAATATCACAGTTACTCCTGTGTTGGTGGACGTGTTGTATGTAAAAATGGCTGCGTTGATTATTGTCAACCCTGCAATGTACTTGTTAAATGAATAGAAATTTAGGATTTCAGGCGAATTTTACAATGAATAATTCAGATTACAATTGCAGTTTTCCTTATTGATCTTCTGTCAACTTAAAGTGGAAATTCCATTCTACTCCAACTAAATGCGATCTGGGAAAAAAGTATTGGACGAATAAGCTGTGAATCTGGGATAGTATGGAGTTCAATAAGTTCTGAGCAGAGCATTGAAGATTACCCGAATGCGTAGGTTACGTTAAGAAGAAGTATCCAGATTGGTAGTCATTCCAGGTGGCACTAGCCCCAGCTTGATGATAAGGTTTAGTTGTATTTTTATATCGTAGCGAGATATTATGGACTGTGTATGTCATGTTAAACAAGTTCTACGATTGAATTTGAGTCTCGTGGATAGGGCATAGCCCTGTGTACTATGTTTGATTATAAATCTCTGGCAGTGTATCTGGTGGGCACAATTCTTTTTAGATGAATCTGATTTTATGAAAACGGAATTGACGGAATTTTATCGTGGAAGTTTCCCTGTTAAATTGGATTGTCACACTAATAGAAAGCGTGTGACTATTCCAGCATAATAGCCTGAACACATTTTGAATGCAATTAACGAAGGGTAAACTCGACTAGATTGATTTATGAGCTGTACAAATCATGAACCTTATATATGTATATATATATAAAAACCTCAAAAGTAAAACTATCCACTCCATATTCATAATTAGGTTTCCAAGAGTACGCTTCTTAACATGAAACCAGTACACAGAAATGCATCAATCCTTGTCAAGGAATGGGTATAAGATTGAATCATGTTACTTCCCGCAATGAGCAAATGTTTTTGAGAAAAATCGTGGAACAGTTACCCAGTCCTCCTGCTATTGCAGGATGTCCCTTTGTCCTCCTGCGTTGCATGTCTATCTATCGCTAGCACTCCCGAATTGTTTACTTATCTGTTAATGTAGTGTTGACTGGATATAAGTGACAGAAATTGACAATCGATGTCAATTTAAGTTCTGTTTACACGAATTCTGGATAATTTAAGTTCTGGATAATGCCGGAAGTCTTAGTTATTTCAAGTCAAATTTTTGTAGTCGTTAATTCTGGATAAATTATTACTGCGCCCTCCTTTTTGGTCTCATACGAAGTTAATAAAGAATTGCTCTCCTTAGAAACATTGACATCGTCCTGCCTTTTTGGTTGGCATTGTGAATCGAGCAAGACCAATTATTTTTTTTTCTGCAGCATGTACACATATCTATTGTAATTACAAACCGTAGTTGGACGTTAAGTGGGTGGAACGTCAACCCTTGCCTTCGGCATTCACCATCCTTGCACATTAATTTATTAATTTCCAAACCATATATTTCCGTTCCATCCAAAACCACTAAGAAGGAAACTACAAGGTGTAAAACATAGAATAAAAGAAAAATGAATACAAGTTCCATAATATTATTTAATTCTTTAAGCTACCACAAATACATTTAAAAATAAAAGGTATTATAATGGTATTTCTGAAAGTTTGATTTCAGTGATTCTAATAGCTATTAATAGAACGACTCAACTAAATTTTCTATATTTTTATTTATCTTGTTAATTAGTGATTATTATATGTTTGTCTCCTTACATTTTTCCACTAACAATGGTAGCGGTGAATATCATTTATGAAGATGGATAAAGTGTTTATCATGATAAAATTATATTGTGCCATAGGAAGAATAACTTGTACTCTATCTTGTTTGAAATATTGAAAGCAACTTATGAACCAATAGAAAGCAACTATTAATTATAAGTTTAGAACTTAGTTAGAAACATTCATTTATGTATATTAATTTCATTGTGATAGAATTTTCGAAAGTTACATTAGACGGGATGTCATAAGATAAATTATTTGTAAAATGAATTTTAATGTTTGTTGATATAATTTGGGCTTTGTAGAACGAGATATATTTATAATAATAAAAAAAAAAAATTACTACCTCCCTGTCGGGCCGTTACATATGGTATTAGAGCCGGTTTCAACACTCGGACAAGTGTCCACTATGCTTAGCTAGTAATATTAATTGTAGTTCATATTTTACATGATAAGTGTTGATGCTTATGCCGACCTATGTGAAATAGGATGGAATCAAGAAGAAGTGGTGGCAGGAGAGGAAGGAGAGGTCGGACTCGGGGAGTCAGGACGCATAGTGCATCCACCCCTACACCACCTCCTTCAACGTCGCGAGAAAATGAAGAAGCTGTGATCCCTGCTAGTGAAGTCATGATCATGATGCGATCTTTCCAGCAGATGACAGACACTTTGGTCACCGGATTGGAGCATGTTGGGCAAGGGAGCTCAACTCTAGGGACTACGATGCCAGCAACTCTGCCCAAGACTGCCCAACAAGAACTAGAAAAAGTCAAATTTCCAGAATTTCATGGTGCCTTGGATGGCACGATAGCGGAGGCATGGCTGGAAAACATCAGCATGTGTTTTGATCTACGCACATATTCTTCCAACATGAAGGTGCGTATGGCGATCCTACAACTAAAGGGAAATGCTCTATTGTGGTGGAAGACCATTTTTCCACAACTAGGATTAGAGCTTGGAGAGATTTCTTGGGAGTTGTTTGAGGAACATTTACGCAAATGGTATATGTCCGAGGAGTTTCTGGAGAGACAGCTGAATGAGTTCAATGGATTGCGACAGGGAAACATGACAGTATCGGAGTATGAGGCAAATTTCATGGAACTTCTGCGATATGCGCCACATCTGTTCACTGAGAAGTTGAGAGTGAACAAGTTTATTTATGGTCTCAACTTTAACATCCGCATTAAAGTGCGCATCTTGATGCCGCAAACTTTGCATGAGGCTATACAACGAGCAATAATAGCGGAAGAAGAAGTTACTAGAAGCAGTCAGCAGCGACAGAATTGACCCTCAGGAAAAACTGAACAAAAGTCTGGTACACAGTCATGTTTTAATTTCAGGGAAAGGACAGATCGACGAGATCCTTATCCCAAAACAGGACAACGGCATGGAGTTGTTGGTTCAAGAACTCCTTTTTGGCAATCAACATCGCAGACTCAGCAACATGGGAAGAATCCTAATGCCCAACGACCACAGAACCATGGGGGTCCTACTCGACCAATTCAATAGAAGTCAACATCAGGAGGGGTGTGTTGGACGTGTGGAGGACCACATTTGCAGAGGGATTGCCCACAAGGTCAGAAAGGACCTAATCAGGGTCATAGGCCAGCAACAGTTGGTGACATGGGTCAGGCACATTGTATTCACGCTGCAGTGAATCATCGATAAGCAGAGCACCAATCTACAGTACTGGATACCATAGGTATGATTAATGGCATAAAATTTTCTATTTTGATTGATCCAGGAGTTCCTGAAAGCTTCATTTCACACAAGGCACTGATTTGAAGCAAGTTGATGGTAATCAAGCAACAACATTTTGACATAGTCGAAATGGCATCTGGGATAACCCAAGGGGTAGGATCCTTAGTGCCCAACTGTGAGATTGACCTGGGAGTTTGTGTCACCAAAGTTTCCTTGTATGCCACAGCATTGGGATCCTATGACATCATAATAGGGATGGATTGGTTGGGAGCCCATTCAACAGTTTTACACTGCAAGGAGAAGAAGTTGACATTTGTTGATGATCTTGGGCACTCACAACTGTTGTTAGGCCCTAAGAGAGGAGTATCTTTGAGATTCATCTCTATGTTACAGTTGAAGAAGAGTATGCGTAAGGGATGTTAGTTATATGCCGTAACGGCTATAAACAAAAAATATGACATGGAGGATGTGAGTCAATATCCCATCTTGTCACAGTTCGCCGATGTGTTTCCGGAAGAACTACCAAGATTACCACCAAGGAGGGAACTAGAGTTCACCATTGATCTCAAACTTGGGACTAAGCCCATAGCTAGAACACCTTACCGTATGACTGCACTAGAGTTGCAAGAGCTGGAAATTCAGCTTCAAGAATTGTTGGACCTTGGGTTCATCAGACCAAGTACATCACCTTGGGGAGCACCAATGATTTTTGTCAAAAAGAAGGATGGGTCTTGGAAGCTTTGTGTCGACTATCGGCAGTTGAGTAAGGCTACAATTAGAAATCAATACCCTTTGCCGAGGATTGATGATCTGTTTGATCATATGAAAGGAGCAACAATTTTCTCAAAGATAGATTTGAGATCTGGCTATCAGCAGTTAAGGATCAGAGAAGAAGACATTCCCAAGACGGCATTTAAGACACAGTATGGCCATTATGAGTTTGTTGTGGTACCCTTTGGACTGTCGAATGCACCAGGTGTTTTCATGAATCTGATGAATGGTGTATTTCGAAAATATTTTGACAAATTTGTGCAAGTGTTCCTAGACGACATCTTGATTTACTCAAAGAATGCTGAAGAGCACAAAGAGCACTTGAAGATGGTGTTGAGGTGTTTGAGAGAGCATAAGTTGTATGCAAAACTCTCCAAATGTTCATTCTTCCAAACAGAGATACATTACTTGGGACATGTCATTTCCGGAGATGGTATATCTATTGATCCATCTATGATTGAGGCTATTATGGAATGGCCAGCACCGACTAATGTGCATGAAGTGCGAAGCTTTATGGGTCTAGTAGGTTATTACAGAATATTAGTAGGTTATTACAGAATATTTGTAGAAGGGTTTTCCAAGATTGCAGGTTCTATTACTGATTTACATAAGAATCACAAGAAATTTGTATGGTCCGCACAGTGTGAGCAAGCATTTGTGACACTCAAGAAGCTTTTGACATCAGCTCCAATACTGAAGGTCCCAGACATGGAACAAGATTTCCTGGTTTGCACTGATGCTTCTAAGGAAGGATTGGGTGGAGTATTGATGTAGGATGGTAGGCCGATTGCGTATTCTTCTAGGAAGCTAAGACCTCATGAAGAGAATTATGTGACACATGATTTAGAGCTTGCAGTAGTAATTTATGCTTCGAAGCTTCGGAGGCACTACCTAGTTGGCAGGAAGTTTGAATTGAAGACAGATCATCATGGTTTGCAGTATATTTTTACTCAGAGTGACCTCAATGCGAGGCTGAGGAGATGGTCAGAATTATTGAGTGATTACGATTTTGACATTTCTTATATTCAGGGAACAATGAATAAGGTAGCAGATGCTTTGAGTCAGCGACCCTGTATCTTCTCTGTATTACAGCTGACAACAAATCTGCGAGAAAAAGTCCTGAAACTGCAGCAAGAAGATAGCTGGTACAAGGAAGTTAAGGAAGAACTAGAGATAGAGACTATGATGGTACCCAAGTATGAGGGTTACACATTTGATGATGATGGATTATTGAGGTATAATAGGCGCATGTATGTACCTAAGAATGAGGAGATTCGAAATTTCATTCCGACTGAGGCTCATCGAGCTGTGTATATGGCACATCCTAGAGTTAAAAAGATGTATGCATATCTGAGACCTTTGTTCTTCTGGCACGGCATGAAGAAGAATGTTGTAGAATTTGTGGCAAGGTGTCTAGAATGTCAACTAGTGAAGGCTGAGCATCGCCATTCGACTGGACTGTTGCAGCCACATGCCATTCCTGAATCTAAGTGGGAAGTGATATCCATGGATTTCATTGTGGGATTACCAATGACCTCCCGAAGACATGATTGTATTTTTGTTGTGGTAGATACATTGACGAAAAGTGCACACTTTATTCCGGTCAAAACTACCTATGAGGCACCAGAGGTAGCACGAGTCTTTGTGAATGAAGTAGTGCGGTTGCATGGAGTACCTCAAAAAATTATTTCTGACAGGGGGTTAGTTTTCACTAGTAGCTTTTGGACGAGTTTCCAGGAAGCACTGGGTACTCAACTAAACTTCAGCACAACATATCACCCTAAGACAGATGGTCAAACCAAGAGGATCAATCAAGTTTTGGAGGACATGTTACGTATGTATGTGATGGATCAACAGAGGAGATGGGAGGAGTATCTACCATTGGTTGAGTTTACCTACAACAACAGTTACCACAGTTCGATACAGATGGCACCTTTTTACATTTATGTATGGTAGGCCATGTCGAAAACCCTTGAGCTAGGATCGTCTAGAGGACAGAGTCTTGGTGGGTCCAGAGGTGATCCAGGATATGGAGGAGCAGATGCAGACTATCTATGCAAGGCTTAAGGAATCCCAAGACCGGCAAAAGAGCTATGCGGATTCACATAGAATTGACAGGAGCTATGAGGTTGGAGATAGAGTCTTTCTTTGAGCGAGGCCACATAAAAGCTCTATCAAATTTGGCAAGGGAGCCAAATTGTCTCCACAGTTTGTGGGACCTTTTCAGATCACTGAGAGATTAGGACCGGTTGCTTATCGTCTTGCATTGCCATCATCTTTGAGTTGGATGCATGATGTGTTTTGTGTTTCTGTTTTATGCCACTATGTATATGATCCATCCCATGTTATTGATTGGAGTCATTTGCAGATGTTAGACAAGGGGGCCATCATGGCTGATCCTGTTTGTATTTTGGAGCGACGCACTCGATAGCTTCGGCGTCGGGTGGTCGATCAGGTCAAAGTTCAGTGGGATAGCTACAGTCCCAGCTCTGCGACCTGGGAGGATGCATCTGTTATGCGTAGACAGCTTCCATACTTGTTTTAGAACTTTGGGATGAAGTTTCCTGAAGTGGGGGTGTATGTAGTGCCCTATTTTTGTGTTACCTTGCAGACTTGATATATTTGCAACCTATTATTATTTGAGGGCATTCAGTGATGAATGACTCGGTTGTGCATATGTATTTGTCATAGACTATGTGGTGTTATTTTGAGGACATTCGATTTTGAATGCTCTAGATAGATATATGTGTGATATACATGTGTGTTGTTGTTTATTAAATTTAAATTACGAGACTATATTATTCAGTTAATATTAATGTTATGTTATTGATGACAATGGATATGATGTTCTGAATTTAGCGATTTTTATTCTATATGACTCATGTGTTAAGAATTCATGCATTATGATGTGATAACATAGTTAGTCAAATGCTTACATGTGTTGATTACGATTTCTATGTGGAAGTGATGTTTTTTAATAGTTCACATATAAAATGTTGTTGAATGATTACTTCATACATGGATCATGTACTCTGATGTATTGTTGAGTATGACTTGTAGAGCAGGTACAAGTGCTAGCCGACATGTTGTTGCGCTGTGGCATCGAATGGGCCATAATTGAAAACAAGTGATGACAACCTCATGAGTATGAATGCAATTGATGAAATCCAGGTAAAAGGATTTGATGTACATGAGTACATGGACTCGGAATGAGTCATTACATTGATAGGTGACGTCAATTTATAGATTTTATTACATCTAGTTGATGAGAATTTAATGCATGGCATTGATGTGCAGGTATTGGCGGTGATTGCCAATCGACCAACTTTAGGAGACGGGGCTGTTGATGACACCAGTTAAGTCTAGCCAATGTCGGCGCGATGAGTTGTCATGAGCGAGAGAGGCTCCAACTCATCTGGTGCGTGTTGCCATGAGGGTAGGCCGTTGTATGGTCACTCGCGAGGTATATATAACTGGGGGCGTGCAATGAGGGCCCGACCTTATTCCCCAGGAACCACTAGATCTTGTCAGGGTAGACGGGTTAAGTTAACAATGTCTCGGCCATCATACCGTATCCCCACCTGAGAGATCATCGAAAGACAGGTGATAAGCATAGAGCCTTGATGTCTCTGGTCGCAAAGGAAATGCAACAATTAAATTAATAAAGAATAAACAGGATAAAAATAAATAAATAAATAAAGATAATGATTAAGATTAAATTAATGAACTTAAATTAAATAATAATAATAATAATAATAAATGAATCATAAAATAATAATTATGATTAAATACTAATATGATAAACAATTAAAAGAAATACTAATTTGAGAAAAGGTAAAAAAAATAAAAAATAGAAAGAAAAAAAAAAGAGAAAGAAATACTAATTTGAGAAAGGGTAAAAATAAATAATAATAGAAAGAACAAAAAAAAGAAATAAATACTAATTTGAAAAAGGTAAAACAAAAAAATAATAGAAAGAACAAAAAAAAAGAAAGAGGAAAAATATTAAAAGTTCAAATTAAGAGAAAGAAGAAAAGACGGAAATATAAAGCAATAAAAAATTAGAGAGAAAGAAAAGAAAAAATCAAAATGAAAGATAATAAAAAGGGAAGGACACACAATTTGGGGGAGCTTGGTCCTTTTTGCGAATGGTGAAGAAATTTCGAGAATTGTCTGAGAAAGGTGTCTGAGAAGGTGTGGTTCACTATGAAGGTTGGAGTGGGATCTTCATGGGCATGATGTCGACTTCCTAATTCATTGGCTAGCAGAGGGTGTCGCGCTCGGGGGTCCTAGGAGAAGTAGAGTATCCTTGGGTATGGTTGGGAGGAAACCGGTGGGTCTTGTAAGATTGGAAATCCAGAACCGAGAAGTAAGGACTGAAGAGAAACCTCAACTTCCAGTTTCATCAACAGATCTGTCCTCACTCGTCGAACATCTGTGAAACAGGTAATTCTATAGCTATTGATTATTAAAATGATAAATTTTAAATGACAATATTTGTTATAATGTTTTCTTTGAATGGATCACCGAATCAAATAAATTGTGGTGTGTAGGGAGTAATAGTTGTTTGCTTATGAATATCACAGTTACTCCTGTGTTGGTGGACGTGTTGTATGTAAAAATGGCTGCGTTGATTATTGTCAACCCTGCAATGTACTTGTTAAATGAATAGAAATTTAGGATTTCAGGCTAATTTTACATTGAATAATTCAGATTACAATTGCAGTTTTCCTTATTGATATTCTTTCAACTTAAAGTGGAAATTCCATTCTACTCCAACTAAATGCAATCTGGGAAAAAAAGTATTGGACGAATAAGCTGTGAATCTGGGATAGTATGGAGTTCAATATGTTAAGAGCAGAGCATTGAAGATTACCCGAATGCATAGGTTAAGTTAAGAAGAAGTATCCAGATTGGTAGTCGTTCCAGGTGGTGCTAGCCCCAGCTTGATGATGTTTAGTTGTATTTTTATAGCGTAGCGAGAGCTTATGGACTGTGTATGTCATGTTAAACAAGTTCTACGATTGAATTCGAGTCTCATGGAAAGGGCGTAGCCCTGTGTACTATGTTTGATTATAAATCTATTGCAGTGTATCTGCTGGGCACAATTCTTTTTAGATGAATCTGATTTTATGAAAACGGAATTGACGGAATTTTATCGTGGAAGTTTCCCTGTTAAATTGGATTGTCACACTAATAGAAAGCGTGTGACTATTCCAGCATAATAGCCTGAACACATTCTGAATGCAATTAACGAAGGGTAATCTCGACTAGATTGATTTATGAGCTGTACAAATCATTAACCTTATATATGTATATAAATAAAAACCTCAAAAGTAAAACTATCTACTCCATATTCATAATTAGGTTTCCAAGAAACTATCTACTCCATATTCATAATTAGGTTTCCAAGAGTACGCTTCTTAACATGAAACCAGTACACAGAAATGCATCAATCCTTGTCAAGGAATGGGTATAAGATTGAATCATGTTACTTCCCGCAATGAGCAAATGTTTTCGAGAAAAATCGTAGAACAGTTACCCCGTCCTCCTGCTATTGCAGGATGTCCCTTCGTCCTCCTGCGTTGCATGTCTATCTATCGCTAGCACTCCAGAATTGTTTACTTATCTGTTAATGTAGTGCTGACTGGATATAAGTGACAGAAATTGGCAATCGATGTTAGAGCTAGAAACTAAATTTTACTAATATAGAAGTTACACGAATTCTGGATAATTTAAGTTCTGGATAATGCCGGAAATCTTAGTTATTTCAATTCAAATTTTTGTAGTCGTTATTCTGGATAAATTATTACTGTGCCCTCCTTTTTGGTCTCATACGAAGTTAATAAAGAATTTCTCTCCTTGGAAACATTGACATCATCCTGCCTTTCCGGTTGGCATTGTGAATCGAGCAAGACCAATTAATTTTTTTTCTGCAGCATGTACACATATCTCTTGTAATTACAAACCGTAGTTGGACGTTAAGTGGGTGGAACGTCAACCCTTGCCTTAGGCATTCACCATCCTTACACATTAATTTATTAATTTTGAAACCATATATTTCCGTTCCATCCAAAACCACTAAGACGGAAATTACAAGGCGTAAAACATAGAATAAAAGAAAAATGAATACAAGTTCCATAATATTATTTAATTCTTTAAGCTACCACAAATACATTTAAAAATAAAACGTATTATAATCGTATTTCTAAAAGTTTGATTTCAGTGATTCTAATAATTTGAATATGGAGTTCAATGGGAAGCTATTAATAGAACGACTCAACTGAATTTTCTATATTTTTATTTATCTTGTTATCTAGTGATAATTATATGTTTGTCTCCTTACATTTTTCCACTAACAATGGTAGTGGTGAATATCATTTATGAAGATGGATAAAGTGTTTATGATGATAAAATTATATTGTGCCATAAGAAAAATAACTTGTACTCTATCTTGTTTGAAATATTGAGAGCAACTTATGAACCAATAGAAAGCAACTATTAATAATAAGTTTTGAACTTAGTTAGAAACATTCATTTATGTATATTAATTTTATTATGATAGAATTTTCAAAAGTTACATTAGATGGGATGTCATAAGATAAATTATTTGTAAAATGAATTTTAATGTTTGTTGATATAATTTAAGCTCGGTAGAACGAGATATATTTATAAAAAAAAAATTACTACCTCCCGGGTCGTTACAAAAAAGAAGTCCTTAAGTTTTTATAAGAAAAGTAAAATCAATTCTTAAAGTAAGTTTAAAATAAGGAGAGATGCTCCTTAGTTCAAATTTAAATTTATTTATGAAATCTTTTAGTAGAAAACTTGATTTATAATATGACTATGAAGAGGGGTAAAACCCCAGTAGAATGAAGGAAATTTCAAGTAGAGTATCCAAACCTTTGTATAAAACTATTAAAGGTTGTCATGTTATTATCGGGTGTTAATACACTTATTGGGTTGTATCTTTAGATAAGATAACAACAATCATGTTGCATGTTGTAACCCTTGGATGTAATAAAATATAAGCAACATTTTGTGGATGTAGCCCAAGATGCGGGTGAACCACGTCAAAATGTTCTCCTTGGTATGTATTTTTCTGGATGTTGTGTTTCAATTGTTACTTCAGTTGTGTTTGCTTTAAATATGTGTACTTTATGCATTTTATTAATTATGACAGTTGCTAGTTATCATTGACTCTTGTTTTACGTATGTAATTAAGTTGAGGCTAATCGTTTATAAGTATACTTCATGGACTGCTTGTTCTTTGTAAACTAGATACTTATATGAGTAAATTATTTCTCTAATGGATGTGTCCCTGGTGTGATGATATTTAAGTTAGAAATATTTAAAGTGGACAAAGATGAACACGTTAGATAGAGAAATTTTTCGATGGCTATGGAAAGTATGGGTTTAATGTATTGTTCATATTGCTCATAAATGTTTAAACTAGTAGAAGGAATTAGATAGGACATTTTGATCAAACATTATTAAGTTATGCTTTTAGAATAATTATTTTATAATGGGTCGTGTATTGATAAGTTCGGGTGTCTTCTAAAAAGATAGAAGACCTTTGCATCGACAAGTAAAAGTTAATAATAATTGTAATTAAATAATTTATGTCATGAGACGTTATGATGATGCTTTTATTTTATCTTAAATTTTTAGGAAATTTGGGGTTTGTGACACATTATGCTTTTTAATCTCTTTTGTATCAAATGATTGAGTTTCAGGTTAAGGAAGGACCTATATGAGGGGCCTTACATTTGGTATCAGAGTTGGTCGAGCCTTAAGGGCACCAAACTCATATTATTCAGGAGTTGTCGGTATCTTTGTCGCGATTCTATCGTCGCGATTCTATCCGAAAAGACGATTCAGCCACGAATACAACCATTTTCTCGACCACCAGCTCGACCGCCAAATCAAGTTATGAATATTTCATAGGATGCAAGTTTCAATAAGGCATCTGTGTCTGTCTCGGTTACATTCTGGTATTTAGATTTATGGAAGAAAAAACTGCTCTGAAATCTTTTAAACTGTAATATAAATTCACCTTTTAATCTGTATCATAGATTTATCTTATGATCTGTAATCTATTTCGATATGTGGGAGTAAATTAAAGCCGAACTGTTATACATCAAGATTACAGATCTGGTTACAATGTTTGGCATGAATGATTATAAATAAGGCGTGGAAATTTTAGGCTGATCTCTGTGTTTGATGTTTTCTTGTACTCTGACCGCAACCTTGTTGAGATCTGGTTAATCTCCAGATCTTATGTTTCAGTCAAGAACCGTCGGGTTAATCATTTTAATTACCGTCTATAAATTTCTGGAAATCTAATACACCCTTCAGATTCATGCTCTAGATCGATCGAACACTCTGTTTGATTAGGTTTATCATTGTTGTTGCGTTCAAATCTTCCAGGGAGATCAGGAGGATCCCATTATTGTGGATCATTCTAACTCAGCCCGCCTTTTGGATGGGAAGGTCGATCGTCCTCCAGAATCGTTGATGTAACCTCTGTGTGTTTAATTTGAATACTCATCATTCATCATTTCCAGAACTATCATTAGAAATTTTAATCCTAATTATTCTATGCAGCGAGTGTCAACTATGTGGTTCCTTTTCATTAAATCCTCTCCTCTTATCGTATTCTATGCCGGATAAAATGACATTCCAATATAATATTCCGTCTACTCGTTTTTCTTATTTTGAGCTCTATTAACCTCTGTAAGAACAAAGATGCCTTCATCTCTGATTCTCTTACGGGTTTACTAAACCTCTGTTCAGTGCATGTCTAGATAACAGATACAACTTCTCTAAGCTCTGTGGATAGTTCCGAATTAATTTGCAGTGTTCATAATTTTTATTTTAGATTGTAATCCCTTTAGTCAACTCCAGCAAGGACGCCTTAACCGACCACTGTTAACGCCAGAATCTCTGCTATCTGAACTGCCCCTTTCTCCTTTAAATTTATGTTTCTATGCAGTAGGTAAGGATTCGTATTTGGCTAAAAGCCCAAATCGCAGTCCCATGTCATTCACTCTCTGTTCCATTAAAATTAAGATTTCTTTGATCGAGTTATCATTTTGACCCCTTCGGCTTCCCCATCTCACATATTAAAACTACTTCCAAACAGTTCAACATTAGCAAGTGAACTGAGTGACTATTGAGAACTCCAGTGAGCGCCTTGTGTGTGGCATGCCACGGGCAACTGGGCCTCGCTATAAAGAATTCGACCTACTCAGAATCCTGGATTCGTCGAATATCTATTACCATATTGTAATTATTTTTATTGTAATTCTATGTCGGTTGAGAAAAAATAGAATCAAACGTTTAGCGTGACTTAATGGGTTTTAAATGCTAATTGCTACATATTGGTATAATAAAGTCCCCACGCCAACAGCTGGCCATATTGGCGCCACTATAACTGCGAATGAACTCCCAGATCTGCTTAAGTAACATTTAGCGCACAACTGCGATTAATGGGAAATTGAGGGTGACGTTATTTAAAGTAAGTATTAAATTTGAAATGCTGTATAAATGTATTTCTACAGATAAGTCTTCACGCCAATATCTGGCTTTATACTCACATCCCAGTTAGGATCAAGCTCAAGAAGAAGAAGATGTACGCCTTTGAATATTCTTGGATCCCTCAGCATCCTTAAGCTAGTTCTCCAAACCACTTGTGTTGGGATCAAAATTCAGGTCGTAGTTTTAAAATGTAAACCTCAGTCAACTCGTCACATACAGGTAAGTAAACCCTTAAGATTGTTAATGGAGTATTCAAACTAGAATCTAGAGATATAGGTACTTATACATCTTGTTCTTGAAATGCGTTTGTATTGATAAATTGATAGACCTAGTATAATATGTTAGTTGAAAAGACACTATGGATACATCCTCCACCCTCCATTTAAAAGTTAGTGATAATCTTGAGGTAGTGATGCTGTAGGTTCTGTTTAACTTTTGCAATCAAGTAAATCAATTAGTAGACAACGCACTATGCTTTGACTCTGATTGCAACTATGAGTTATTATCCCTTGTGGCTCTATATTAATAGCTTGGTGCCCATCATTGCCACTAGCAAGCGATTAATTCGAATTTTGTTTGGTAGTGTTAGTTAGGTTTTTGTTGTTAATTTATAGACCTGCCTCGGATCCTGTTGGGGTAAACGGTTGTTACAAATTCTATGTAAACTCTGTGAGGAATAGGGAACCTGTATATTGTCATGTATTAATGTTTCCATACGTGGCAACTCTTCTATTATTATATCCCCACGCATATATATATATATATTATTTATTTTCCTGATCTGATAGTCGTTATTGTATTTAATGATCGATTGAACCTTTCTAAAACTCCTGATGATGGGACGATGCTACACTATTCAATCCTATTGAATGTGTGATACCAAAGATGCAACGTGTAATTTGCATGTCAAAGCGATTATCCTGGTAACTGTCGGATACATTATTTGCATATCAGAGTGGTTGCACCATATAATATTATATGATCCCTAAATGATAGGAATTATGTATTATCGGGTGACTCTGCCCAAACATTTATGGGTGACTGTTGACACGAAGTGAGCCAGTACGCCGTAGATTGTGGAACCGATCCAGATATGGATCTGGATCTAGACACAAGTATATTCACACTCTTGTAGGGCATCCGTAAGTTGAAGTTAACGTTTATTTACAATTCTGTAAATCTGAGTGAAATGATTCCCTGATTAATGTTTTTTTTGTGTGACATTATTTCTCAGTGATGATGTGTCTTCGATTTCTTACATCTAAGTGTAATTTTTATTGCATGTACTCTTTCACGGAGTAGTTTGAATTCAATAGGTTTTATTTATAGAAAATTGCAGACCTTAAATAATATGATTACTTGTATCATTACTTTTAATAGTATTAAGTGAATATACTCCTTGTGACAAGGTGATAGTGATTGTTAAGTGAGAGTAAATCAGCATAGATCCAAATCCTAGGCTCTATCAAGCGCCAAGAGGGATCAAATCTCCCGAGGTGCAAACCTCTCCTTTAATAGCTCCTTGACTGCAATACCTGAGCCACCTAATCCTAAGCTCTAAAGTCTCTAGTTTAAGTCTCATATTTACTTTTCACTTTGTATTATTCTTTTTTGTTTATGACCAACATAATATTTATTACTTTTTACTTTGTATTATTCTTTTATGCTTACTTTGTATTATTTTGTTACTCTACAAACACTCTAAAATCTCATATTTACTTTTTACTTTGTATTAAAAGTAAAAAGTAAAGTCTCTAGTTTAAGTCTCATATTTACTTTCTACTTTGTATTATTATTTTTTGTTTATGATTGACATAATATTTATCACTTAATCCTAATCTCTAACGTCTCTAGTTTAAGTCTCATATTTACTTTTTACTTTGTATTATTTTTTTTGTTTATGGCCGACATAATATTTATTACCTTTTACTTTGTATTATTCATTTTTGTTACTTTGTTATTTATGGCCGACAATATCGATAAACACTCGACTTACAAGATCTCCCTCATACAAATGTTATTTATGGCCGACAATATCGACAAACACTCGAATTACAAGATCTCCCTCATACAAATGTTATTTATGGCCGACAATATCGACAAACACTCGACTAACAAGATCTCCCTCATACTAAGCTGTAGAGCGCCTCTCAGCACAATAAATTGTGTTAAGAAGTTTTCAACATTTTAATGAATGTTAAGATCATGCATTGTGATTTTTTAAGTCATGGTAAATTATGGACTCTACTTTTAGCTTACACTTGCATGGATTAGTAATTCACATTCTGCTTTTAGCTTACACTTGCATGGATTAGTAATTCACATTCTGTTACAATTATTATCATTAGGGTTTTTTTTTTAAATAGCATTCTTCAATAATATTGCATTGTTGATTGCACTTATGACTTTATTTGATATACGTCCCTATCCTTGATTTAAGTTCAGATTATGCGCATCATATAATGGATTCATATTGCCTCTTTATTTATATTTTTTATAATTAATGAAGTTAGGCATATTGCTGACATTAGAATGAAACTCTATATATTACTTAGTGGGTTACATCATAAGTTTAGAATATATAACTCCTAATATGTTTATGTATTGTTCCATGGATAGAAAAAGGGATATACAAGTCTTTTAAATAGATTGGGATAACTATTTAAAAATATATTTTAAATAAGTCATGTTTGTAATTCTTAAATGGAATGAAAAAATCTTGTATTCATATAGAAAAGGGGTATGTTCATTTGTAAGGTTTATGTTTAATTTTAAAAATGTATATATTATTATTAAATTAATTAACTACTTCATCAATAGAAAAATGGTGTATAAATTCTTTGGTGTAGTTAGGGTTTTCACCCTAGTTTGTGCAAATGAGCACCTACTAAGGAGAAGGGACTCCTTAGTTGCAGTTCACTAAAAACAGTCAAAGCAAGACAGTAAATGAAAACAGTAAGTTTAAACTAGCATGTGCATAAATAGAAAAGACAAGATAATAAAATGTTTTTTGTATTGATTATACCTCCAATGTGCTGGTGAAGCTCTTGCAGCAGTCCATGAGGGTTTCTTCCAAGCTCCAGTATTGTTCCTGTAACGCCCATATTTTGATTAGGCATATTTATTAGTTAGACACACCATACTTTATTTTTTATATATTCTGTTGAACTCAGCTCGACTGAGTAAATTATATTGGACCTCATTATATGATGTTACTCTGTTTTATGATTTCACCATGATTATGATGTTACTATGTTATGCGGTTATGATGTCATGATTATCATATGATTTCTTTATTTTACGATTGCAGTATATGTTTATATGTTTTCATTAATGAAATGTGAAATATATGATTCGGTACGTGGATACCATCTTCTTATATGAATTATTGAAATGTTATATGTCATACGCATCTATGATGAGCTAAAAAGGTTACATGAAATAAAATGATAACATGGATCAATTGGCGATCAATGGAAAATGCTTTCTATAAATTTGTATTTTGCAAAATACTAACCTACAGGACACAAGGGCTATGGGATAGCCAGTTACTTGATATGATATATATTGGAAAGGAAAAGCATGTTCATACAACAAACCTTAGCAGCCAAAATGAGGATACGATAACACAAACTGATAATCCCGATAGCAGCAAAGTATGAGTTGATAAGGGCGTAGGCCCAGTATGTTGAGAGGGATGGATGTGTTTCCCCCCCTATGTTTCCATGAGACCCGAGGTCGTGGGAGGGCCGTGCTGATACACGCTCCCCATGTTGTTGTGATGACGATGGTCGGATGCCTACTAGGGGAGGATAGGTCCGCTGTTCAGCCGACGCTATCGCTCTCAAGTTCTATGTGGTCAGATCGGTGAGTCCAACATCCACTTTTGTACTAGCAGAGGAAGGATAGGGAGGATGCTGGACGTAGGTTATGATGGGAGGATGTGTGAGTTAGTACTGTTGAGGGTTTAGTATTCCTTGATTCCGAGTTAGTGGTAGTAGGTACCCTTCCTTGTACATGATTGATTAAACTAATGTAAAGATAAAGATAATGATGTGAAATTGTAAAGAATTAACTGTTAAATAACTGAAAATGTTGAAGTAATTGTACTATGTATATTATGTTTGTTCTTCTACATGGGGGTAAATACTACTATTAGTTAGCAGGTATGCATAGGCGGGATGGGGTTTGTCTATAGTACATTTATGATCTATGCATACGCTGGCCACGCATGCACACCTTGCACATGTACACTAGTATCGATATACAAACACTTAACATATTGAATAAATGTATAAGTTGTCATAAGTAATTAGGTTAATCATGCATTGACCAAATTCAGATAATGGATATAAAGTTATCTAAGATGTGTAAAACAGGTCAATTAAGCTATGCATTACTCGTTGGTAAACATTGTGATATACAATTGAGACAAGTGTCATCAGTTAACATTGTCGTCTGAGAATTGTTGTAAATAAGGTAATGGTATTGTCTAATTAATTAGTAAGCTTATTTAAGCACTTAAGGGTGCTTTGTTTAGAAGAACAACGATACTATGTAGATGTTAGGGTACTCATGTGATAAACAAATGATGTAAAAGACATCTTTATTAAATTCACCATTATTATTACCTTATGGGGATTTAATTAATATTATTACTTAAAATTTATTTTAATAATATTACTACCCATGTCATAACAATTGCAAAATAGGTAAAATTTAAATATTGATTAATGAATGACTAGAATGTGATTATTTTACATTTCTAAGTTAGACATAATAGGATAACTATTTTTTGAATGAACGTGATGTGATGGAAAATGGGTTATTACTATTTAATTATTCAATATGAATCGTAGAATTTAAAATCTCAAGATAAGTGATCTCGACAGATAAGGTAGACCCTTAAGACATGTCATGTCCAAGTTGAAAGGGGTCAAATATTTATATAATATTTTATTAATTACCTTAATAACAATAAATACAAGGTTTGGTGAAAAGACTTGTAATTAATAAACCTTGTCCCGAATGGATAACCTTTGGGTGATAATTCCCACCGTATTAAATACTTACGACTGTCAATCCAAAACCAAATAAATTTTCCATGAGAGTAATTAATTATACATTTTTATAAAGAAACGTGTATGAATGAACTGGTGAAAGGAGTAAATGTTTGAGGGGCTCGAGAGGGGGAGATTGGGGCGATGGAGTAAGCCCAAGGTCTTCTCGAGGAAGGGAAAGTATATAAAGGGGGAGAAATTGGAGTAAATGGGGGGTTTTTTTTGGAACAAAAAGAAGTTTTGAGAACAGAAAAGTTTGGAGAACCTAAGTGAAGACTGCTCTCGGGATTATCAGATTGTGGGCTCGGGGGCTTGGAAATCCTTTGATTTCCAAGGGCCGGCAAGATAATAGCTGGTCGGTAGGGTGGACACTTCATTTTGGCTAACTAAGAGAATCTAAAACCTACTACAACCTATGATCTACTAGCATCAGCATCAGGTAATTTCCTTGTTATTTACGTTATTTGATTATTATGCATAACTTGCTATTTACTGATTTACTAAGTTGTGAAACATATTCTTATGCTAGAACATGATTGTTGAAAAGAAAATATTGATATGTTTGTTTATTTTAAATTACAAATGTAAGGTTGATAAAAACATGACAGTACACTAAATATCATTTAGATGCATAGTAATTGTTAGAAATTTACTCCCAAACACCTGATAAAGTTTAATACGTAGAAAATTAACTCTGAAATTTTACTTAGTGCTCTGCTATAAAAACCAGAGCACTACAGATGGTATCAGAGCCTAAGGCTCAGACACTTTAGACCTTTGGGGCCTGCACACGCCTAAACCACCGTGAAGATTCAAGATGTTAAATCCTACAAGAACTTAGGACATAAACCTGGATAGAATTGAGGTATGAACAACACCAAACTTTAGCCTCTTTTACCTGCACGAACACAAATTGGAACACCATTAGAAAATCTGGATATGTTAAAAAAACTATATGTTTATACATATGTGTTTGTATTTTAAAATAGATACATATTTGAAATATATTTAGAAATAAAAAAATAAATAGAGCAAATATATTTTGAAATAAAAATAACACAAGCTAGCAGTATTTTTTTTTATTATCATAGTACAGCTTGTGTTAAAATTAATAACTAACCCAGCAAATTAGAAGTGATAAATTTCTGTAAAATTTGTGCAAATGAAAAATCAAGGAGCCTAAATATTTAGATAGTAAGAAATCTAAGACAAAATCTATAGTTAAAAAAAAAAAAAAAAAAAAACGTTGATATAATTTTTTTTAAATATAGGGTTTTATGGTGATATTTTAAACTAACCTAAATAAGCTTAAGAGCTATCCAAATATATATATACTACATAGTTGAAGGAATATATATATACATATAATTATATTTTCATTCTTTTATAACTATTGCTGCACACGCAAAAGAATAGTATGATTTCACCAAAAATATATATATATATATAACAGTTATATATATATATATATATATATTATGAAAACAAAAAAAAATTGGTTGAAACAGAAAGTTGGCTGTATGATTGAATCTGAAGTCTCTTTTTGAGAATTTATTTTGCTCCGTTAAACAGAGATTTAAAGACTGTATCCAAAGATTGATTTACTTACCTTTATGCTTTCTATCGCTCCCTATATTACCAGCATTTTATTTACGCAAAAGCCAATAGCTCATAGGTTTTTATACGAGTAGCTGAGGCTTTATACAATAAAATATATATATATATATATATATATATATATATATATATATATATATATATATATATATAAACAAAAACAAAACAAAAAACAAAAAAACAACATGGTAAAACAAAAACAAAAAAGGGCTGTAAAATTCTGAAACACTGCTAATAAGAAGATTTATGATTTTAGACGGGTAGGTAATTGGCCACATATCTACTGCTAACATAAAAAAGTTTGGGCAAGAACATCATTCGCTCAAATTTGTTTTTTTAGTTCAGACTGATAAAATCTCTTTTAGAGGAATAAACAAAAGGGCCCCATAATGGGGGAATCTTTCATCTGTGTTCTGGAGGTGAATAACCCAAAACAGGGAATTTGTGGGAGGGATTCTATGCGGATCCGAAAAAAAACCAAAGAGAATAGCGAAACGCTGCTTACCATCAGAACGCCTCTTGCACACATAACGCTCCATCTGAAAATCGCAGTTTTGGTGCCGAGATGAACATCGGCAACAAGCACTCTCACCAACTGCTTAGGGAAGCCCGCGGGTGGATAAGATCATGCACTACGCGTTTAGGGTTGGCACTGCTCAGCACCGAGAGCCGACTTCCGAGTTGAATGGGGAGCCCCACGCACACCTGAAGGTCCAAACACCAAGCCCAATGGTGCCTACTTCCTGGGCGAATGGGAGCCCACGCATACCACTACAGCCCAAGCGTCGAGCTTGGCCAAGTGAATTCCTTCCTCTTTGTTTCTTATAAAAATTACATTGTGCCCAGCCTGGACTCAGCACTGAAAACCATTTAGCCCACACACTCGACAGAAACGCCCGCTGCCAAATTACAAGCGTCGAGCTCTCCCGAGAGCAGTCTCTCTTTCGTTCTTGGGCCAAGTAGATATGGGCTAAATCCATGTGCTCAGCACTGAGGGCCTTTCACACGACCAGCTACCAAGCCCAAGGGCGACCACACACTCCTCCCGAGCGCCCAGCTCACACCATGTCTTCTTTTGTTCACTAGGCCCAGCCCTACCGCTCAACGCCGAGAGCGTTACCAGCAGCCAGCCACCAAGTCGAAGATGGGCCACACAAGCCTATACACCCAAGCTCCCAAGATTAACAGCATTCCTTTTGTTTATTGCTTTGACGCGACAAGATGCCAAGTACACGGAGACCAGCGCACGTCAATTTTGATAAAAATAGAGAAATTGGCATTGATATTAAATAAAACCATGTAATTCTGGGGATGACTGTATTTCTTCCATTTTTTTTTATTTTAGGCAGAGTAATTCTTCAATCTATGCGATTGAGTTTCTTAGAATAAGTAAGCCCATATCCATGGTTGCCACCGACAAGCTGCAGAGATTTGAGAAACTGGATTCCACAACGTCAATCCCGTCAAATCAATCTGAAAGGAATGATAAACATAGTAAAATCGAGCACATAAAAAGTTGCAACTGGGCCTTAAAAGTCGCCTTATGGAGACAAAAAAAAAATCCACGGGAGGAAACCCAAGTATTTTGTTTGAATTCTCCTCGTACTGTAAAGGCCGTGAGGGGGGCTGGGATTTTGATACATGCCATCGCAAATCGCTGTCAACTGGTGCGATTGTGTGAAAGCGTTCACACTGGTGTGATTGTGTGAAAGCGTTACCAAATAAAATGAAACCTACCAAATTAAAAGCATGAAGGAAAGGAAAGGGAAACTACCAATTTAAACGGAACCAGGTGGAGATTATACCTTAAATCAAACGAAGCTCGAACCACTTTCCATGGCGGAGTTGCAGAGCTAAAAATCCAAGAGAGAGAGGGTGGAAATGGCCGCGCCTTGGGGATTGACTCTATTTAGGGTTTCCCCACCTTCACATGGCGGTGGGTTGCTTGGAGAGACCGCGTGTCCTCCATGCGTACTCGCTCTTTGCATGGTGGTGATATAAGTGGAGAGGCCGCCCTCTTTGCATGGCGGTGAGAGGCCGCGTGGCGTTCAATCCTTCAGAGATAGGAAGGTGTAGGGCTAGGTTTAAACCGAAGCATTAAGGGGGTTCAATTTGTATATAGTTGTAAATCTATGTTCTATTTGGATATAGTTTGTAAATCTACGTTCTATTTGTATATAGTTTGTAAAAGTATATATATATGTGTTTGTAAAATATATATATAGGAGGTTATAATATATGTTATATTAAAGTTTAAATTTATTTTATATATTTTCATAGAATATATGTTTTATAAAATTTAAATTTATTCATATTTTGTTGGAGTATATGTATTATAAAAATTAATTTTATTTTTGTTATAACATATGTTGTTAAAATATATGTTTATAGAAATTTTAATTTTTAGTAGTAAACTTAACTATGATTGGTTAAGGGTTAACAATTAATGTTAATAAGGTTAAGGTAAATTAGGTTATTTAGACTAAGGGGGTAACATTTAAAGTTAACTAAAATATAGATATTAATGATAACCATAACTCTAAACGGTAAGAAAAAAAAAAAAAATTCTTCTGCCGAGATTTCAACTCCTAGTCGAAGGGATGAGAGAGACCCGAAATCTCAGAAACAAGACACCATTAAGATCAGCATGACGAGCTGAACACCATGAAAAAAATTGCTTAGTAAAAATGACTGTAGATTTTACTGCGTTAATCCTGACAATTTGTTATCCCATGATGCAAGTTATTCCTTATGCATAAGTATAAAGTATGAATACCTACATTTTAGTTCCGTGTGTATTTGATTAAACAACTAAGGATATGATTTTTTTCAATAACACAGGAACTATCATGGTAACAACACGCAGAGGTCGAGGTCGGGGTCAAGGTCGACCACCGTCACCGCCACCTCCGCCACCGTCATCACTGCCAACACCGCCACGACCAACCTCAACACTAGAAATACAGATCATAATGAGGTCTTTGGAGGCTATTATGACCACGATGAACAGGCATTCGGAAAGGGCCGTCGAGGTGGAAGCCACTCAAGTGAGTCGAGAGAACTCTGAAAGGGCACATGGCCCAGGACAAGAACCGTTTCAAGACATATCGAGGGAGTTGCAAAAGATAAAGGTTCCAGAGTTTTCAGGAGGACGACCCGGTAAGCATGCAGAAGCATGGCTGGAAGGCATGAAGAGATGCTTTGCATTGAATGAGTACACATCTAGTTCCAAGGCTAGGATGGCCGTCTTTCAGCTTAAAGGTGATGCTTTGAATTGGTGGTCAAATATTGAGAAGCAGTTGCACCTTACTCCTCTTACGACTTCGTGGGAACTGTTCGAGGAGAGATTCCACAAAAAGTATTTGCCAAATTATTACAAGGAAGAACAGGCAGGTGCACTCCATGCCTTAGTACAGGGAGACAAGACGGTGGAGGAGTATGAATCTCGGTTTATGGAACTGGTAAAATATGTTCCTTACCTAGATGCAGATGATTGTCAAGTAGAGCGTTTTGTGTATGGACTTAACTACAAGATTAGAGCTGCTGTGCGGATGTGGAAGCCAACTTCAGTTGCTATGGCAGTTGAGTATGCTCGTTATGCAGCTGATATGTCAGATGGAAAAGGGGGTAGTAAGTTGACAGGAACCAATCAGTATGTTTCAGGGAAGGCGTCACGTCCTTACTTCAGGGGAGCACAATCTAGACCTCCTCCTTACGGTAACAGGTTCACACCGAGGGGTAATACTTCAGTTAACTCAATCTCCCAGGCATCGTCCGCAACCCACCAAATCCAGGGACATACACAGGGAAGTGCCTATAGAGGAGCAAGGGGTTTTAGAGGACCCAGGGGAAGGAACTCATCTCAAAGGATTCCTCCGAGCAACATGCAAGCCCCTCCCAATCTCTCTTGTTGGGGATGCGGAGGTCCTCATTTCCAGCGAGACTGTCCCAAGGGTCAGTCAAGCAGCAGGCACAGGGGAGGAAAAGCACCCATGGATAGTTCGGGTAACAGTCATCGGATTCATGCAGCGGTACATAACCACCAAGCAGAACATCAGTCTACCATAGTAGAATCCACTGGTAAAGTAAACAATGTCAAACTTAAAATTTTGTTTGATCCGGGAGCAAGTGATAGTTTTATTTCACCATTTGAATTAGATAAATGTGGGTTGGCAGCCTACAAGCACGATGATTTCAAACTGGTTGAAATGGCTTCAGGAGCTAAGCAAACAGTAGGCCTTAAAGTGAGGAGTTGTGAGGTTGTCTTAGGAGTGTGCACCACTAAGTTGGATGCTTATGTCACCAATTTGGGGACTTATGACCTCATTATTGGCATGGATTGGTTAGAAGACCATAGAGCTTTCATATACTGCTATGCGAAGAAGGTGTTGTGCCTCGACGACAAGGGAAGGACAATTCAAATCCAAGGCTTGAAGAGGAAGGTATCCCTCCGTTTCATCTCTATGGTGAAAGCTAAGCGGTGCCTAAGACAAGGATGCCAGTTGTACGTAGTGGAGGCCGTGAGTGATAGTAAAGGACCTTCCTTGAATTCTTACCTAGTACTTTCCGAGTTCAAGGATGTCTTTCCGAAGGAATTGTCAGGACTACCTCCAGAAAGAGAGCTCGATTTCACAATCGAACTAAAACCTGGTGCAGAACCTATATCAAAAACTCCTTATAGAATGACAACTCCAGAGCTTCGTGAGTTACAGATCCAGTTAAAAGAGTTGCTAGATTTGGGACTGATTAGACCTAGTATCTTGCCGTGGGGAGCACCAGTGATCTTCGCTAAGAAGAAGGATGGATCTCTGCGACTGTGCATAGATTACAGAGATTTGAACAAAGCCACAGTGAAGAACAGGTATCCCATACTAAGAATTGATGACCTCTTTGATCAAATGAAAGGTGCGTCAGTCTTCTCAAAGATTGATTTACGATCAGGGTATCACCAGTTGAGGATCAAGGAAGGCGACATTCCTAAGACTACCTTTTGAACTCGATTTGGGAATTACGAGTTTGTAGTGGTACCATTTGGTTTGACCAATGCTCCAGTTGTATTCATGAGCCTCATGAATGGTGTCTTCCGAAAATACTTGGACCGCTTTGTTCAGGTCTTCTTAGATGATATTCTTATCTATTCTAAGAATGAGAAGGAGCATGAGGAACACTTGCGGTTAGTCTTGACATGCTTAAGGGAACATAAACTTTGTGGTAAATTATCAAAGTGTTCCTTCTTCCAAAAAGAGATTCACTACTTGGGGCACATCATCTCAGGTGAAGGGATCTCTGTATACCCAGAAAAGGTAAAGGCCATTGAAGATTGGCCAATTCCAAGGAATGGTCATGAGGTGCACAGCTTCATGGGGTTAGCAGGCTATTACCGGAGGTTTGTGGAAGGATTTTCTAAAATTGCAAAACCTATTACCACCTTGCAACGCAAGGGAATCCGGTATGAATGGACCGATGAATGCGATGCCGCTTTTACAGAGTTAAAAAGATTGTTGACAAGTGCACCGATCTTGCGGGTTCCAGACATGGATAAAGATTTCACGGTATGCACCGACGCCTTGAAGCAAGGACTAGGAGCGGTGTTGATGCAGGAAGGTGGGGTAATAGCTTATGCATCTCGAAAGTTGAAACCTCATGAGGAGTAGTATGCCACGCATGATCTAGAATTGGCAGCAGTAATGTTGGCACTAAAATTATGGAGGCACTACCTAGTTGGTAGAAGCTTCAGCCTTAAAACAGACCATCAGAGCTTGCAATACATCTTTACCCAAAGGGATTTGAATGCTAGGCAAAGGCGATGGAGTGAGTTCATGAGTGAGTATGACTTTGGTATCTCTTACATCAAAGGAAAGGAGAATGTGGTGGCAGACGCTCTAAGCCGAAGGCCGAGACTTTTCTCCTTAATTCCCTTGAAGGTGGACTTGAGGGAAAGAGTACTAGGACAACTATTGGGCGATAGTTGGTACCTAAAAGTAACCTCAGCTATTCAGAATGGAAAGGAACAGGAATTGAAGTATGATGGGTACCATCTTGAGGAAGATGGATTGTTGCGGTATCAGGGAAGGATGTATGTTCCTAAGGAAAGTGATATCAGGGAAACAATCCTTAGAGAGGCCCATAGATCGCATTACTGTGCGCACCCAAGGGTGAAGAAGATGTATACTGACATGAAGCAACTCTTCTTCTGGCCAGGTATGAAGATGGATGTAGTGGATTTTGTTTCGAAGTGCCTTGAGTGTCAACAAGTTAAGGCAGATCACCATCACCCGGCCGGTCTCCTACAACCGCATGATATTCCTATGACTAAATGGGAAGTCATTTCCATGGACTTCGTTGTAGGATTACCACTCACATCTCTGAGACATATTGCTATTTTGGTGGTAGTCGACAAACTGACCAAAAGTGCTCACTTCATTCCAGTCAGAGACACCTATGATGTGACAGATGTGGCAAGGGTATTCATAAATGAGATTGTACGTCTTCATGGAGTTCCTAAAAAGATAATCTCTGACAGAGACCCTAAGTTCACCTCCAGATTTTGGACAAGCATGCAGTCAGCATTAGGGACACAGTTGAACTTAAGCTCAGCTTATCACCCCGAGACAGATGGACAGACAGAGAGGGTGAATCAAGTGATGGAGGACATGCTTAGGATGTATGTTATGGATCAACAGACCCAGTGGGAGAAATATCTTACTTTAGTGGAGTTTGCATACAACAATAGTCATCACAGCTCCATTGGTATGCCGCCATATCAGGCATTGTATGGGAGACCGTGCACGACACCACTCAGTTGGGATAGGTTAGAGGATCGAGTTTTAATTGGGCCTGAATTGATTTAGGAAATGGAAGAGCAAGTGTTACATATTAGGCAGCGGCTGAAGGAAGCACAGGATAGGAAAAAGAGTTACGCTGATGCACACAGATCAGATAGAACTTATGGAGTAGGGGATCGTGTATTTATTCGCATCAGACCAAATAAAAGTACCATTCGGTTTGGGAAGGGTACCAAGTTGTCACCTCGCTTTATAGGTCCATTTGAGATTCTTGAGAAAATCGGACCAGTTGCTTATCGTCTTGCGCTGCCACCCCACTTGCATAAAACTCATAATGTATTTCATGTTTCTGTATTACGACATTACATAGCTGATGAGACTCACAAAATTCATTGGAAGGAATTGCAGGTCTCGGACGAGGGAACCTTCAGGGTCGAACCATTACGTATACTTGATCGTAGGGTTCGACAGCTCCGTAGTTGCCATGTGGACCAAGTTAAGGTCCAATGGGACAAGTATAGCCCAGGGTCTGCTACCTGGGAGGATGCAGAGACCATGCGTCGAGATTTTCCCTCACTATTTTGACCGTAACTTCGGGACGAAGTTTCCCGAAGGGTGGGTGTATGTAACGTCCATATTTTGATTAGGCATATTTATTAGTTAGACACACCATACTTTATTTCTTATATATTCTGTTGAACTCAGCTCGACTGAGTAAACTATATTGGACCTCATTATATGATGTTACTCTGTTTTATGATTTCACCATGATTATGATGTTACTATGTTATGCGGTTATGATGTCATGATTATCATATGATTTCTTTATTTTACGATTGCAGTATATGTTTATATGTTTTCATTAATGAAATGTGAAATATATGATTCGGTACGTGGATACCATCTTCTTATATGAATTATTGAAATGTTATATGTCATACGCATCTATGATGAGCTAAAAAGGTTACATGAAATAAAATGATAACATGGATCAATTGGCGATCAATGGAAAATGCTTTCTATAAATTTGTATTTTGAAAAATACTAACCTACAGGACACAAGGGCTATGGGATAGCCAGTTACTTGATCTAATATATATTGGAAAGGAAAAGCATGTTCATACAGCAAACCTTAGCAGCCAAAATGAGGATACGATAACACAAACTGATAATCCCGATAGCAGCAAAGTATGAGTTGATAAGGGCGTAGGCCCAGTATGTTGAGAGGGATGGATGTGTTTCCCACCCTATGTTGCCATGAGACCCAAGGTCGTGGGAGGGCCGTGCTACGACACTCTCCCCATGTTGTTGTGATGACGATGGTCGGATGCCTGCTAGGGGAGGATAGGTCCGCTGTTCAGCCGACGCTATCGCTCTCAAGTTCTATGTGGTCAGATCGGTGAGTCCGACATCCACTTTTGTACTAGCAGAGGAAGGATAGGGAGGATGCTGGACGTAGGTTATGATGGGAGGATGTGTGAGTTAGTACTGTTGAGGTTTTAGTATTCCTTGATTCCGAGTTAGTGGTAGTAGGTACCCTTCCTTGTACATGATTGATTAAACTAATGTAAAGATAAAGATAATGATGTGAAATTGTAAAGAATTAACTGTTAAATAACTGAGAATGTTGAAGTAATTGTACTATGTATATTATGTTTGTTCTTCTACATGGGGGTAAATACTACTATTAGTTAGCAGGTATGCATAGGCGGGATGGGGTTTGTCTATAGTACATTTATGATCTATGCATACGCTGGCCATGCATGCACACCTTGCACATGTACACTAGTAGCGATATACAAACACTTAACATATTGAATAAATGTATAAGTTGTCATAAGTAATTAGGTTAATCATGCATTGACCGAATTCAGATAATGGATATAAAGTTATCTAAGATGTGTAAAACAAGTCAATTAAGCTATGCATTACTCGTTGGTAAACATTGTGATATACAATTGAGACAAGTGTCATCAGTTAACATTGTCGTCTGAGAATTTTTGTAAATAAGGTAATGGTACTGTCCAATTAATTAGTAAGGTTATTTAAGCACTTAAGGGTGCTTTGTTTAGAAGAACGACGATACTATGTAGATGTTAGGGTACTCATGTGATAAACAAATGATGTAAAAGACATATTTATTAAATTCACCATTATTATTACCTTATGGGGATTTAATTAATATTATTACTTAAAATTTATTTTAATAATATTACTACCCATGTCATAACAATTGCAAAATAGGTAAAATTTAAATATTGATTAATGAATGACTAGAATGTGATTATTTTACATTTCTAAGTTAGACATAATAGGATAACTATTTTTGGAATGAACGTGATGTGATGGAAAATGGGTTATTACTATTTAATTATTCAATATGAATCGTAGAATTTAAAATCTCAAGATAAGTGATCTCGACGGATAAGGTAGACCCTTAAGACACGCCATGTCCAAGTTGAAAGGGGTCAAATATTTATATAATATTTTATTAATTACCTTAATAACAATAAATACAAGGTTTGGTGAAAAGACTTGTAATTAATAAACCTTGTCCCGAATGGATAACCTTTGGGTGATAATTCCCACCGTAATAAATACTTACAACCGTCAATCCAAAACCAAATAAATTTTCCATGAGAGTAATTAATTATACATTTTTATAAAGAAACGTGTATGAATGAACTGGTGAAAGGAGTAAATGTTTGAGGGGCTCGAGAGGGGGAGTTTGGGGCAGTGGAGTAAGCCCAAGGTCTTCTTGAGGAAGGGAAAGTATATAAAGGGGGAGAACTTGGAGTAAAGGGGGGGGTTTTTTTGGAATAGAAAGAAGTTTTGAGAACAGAAAAGTTTGGAGAACCTAAGTGAAGACTGCTCTCGGGATTATCAGATTGTGGGCTCGGGGGCTTGGAAATCCTTTGATTTCCAAGGGCCAGCAAGATAATAGCTGGTCGGTAGGGTGGACACTTCATTTTGGCTAACTAAGAGAATCTAAAACCTGCTACAACCTACGATCTACTAGCATCAACATCGGGTAATTTCCTTGTTATTTACGTTATTTGATTATTATGCTAAAACTTACTCTAAACATGCATAACTTGCTATTTACTGATTTACTAAGTTGTGAAACATATTCTTATGCTGGAACATGATTGTTGAAAAGAAAATATTGATATGTTTGTTTATTTTAAATTACGAACGTAAGGTTGATAAAAGCACGACAGTACACTAAATATCATTTAGACGCATAGTAATTGTTAGAAATTTACTCCCAAACACCTGATAAAGTTTAATACGTAGAAAATTAACTCTGAAATTTTACTTAGTGCTCTGCTGTAAAAACCAGAGCACTACAGTTCCTTCTCCTTCTTCCAAAGATGTTTTGGAAATGGGGCCAAATGGGGTTCTCAAGTGGAAACTAGCTTCAAAGGGGGAGCTAGGGTTTCGTGAGAATTTTTGGCAGAGTGAGGATAGGGATGATTGTGGATGTGAAATGGGGAGCCTCCATCACCGATTTATAGGTTTTTAGTGGTGGAGTGTTAACCCATGGTTTTGGGCACCATATGGTTTAGGTCAGATGTATAGGGTTTTGCTTCCTTTTTTCCCTCTTTTTCCTCTTTTTTGTATTTTTTATTCCCTTTTTAGAGGGATTTTGCTATTTTTGGAGGAATTTACATTATTTTGGTGGAAACAGGGGGGGTTTTGGCCTTTTGGAGGCTTCTTTAATGGTTTTTTGGCCTTTTGGTGATTTTTTAATGGTTTTTTAAGGTTTTGGAGGCAAATATGGTAGGAAATATGGACGTATGAGTCATGTAATGAGGGAGATGAGGTAGTGAGCACTTTTTTGGTGTTAATAGATTGCCCCCTGATGTGTGAGGGCAGGAGCTCATCGTATGGCCGATAGACATCATAGGTTTTTTATGGTTTTCCTAGGATGTGGAGAGGAGAAGAAACGAACTAGAGCCCAAAACAAAGGTTCCGAACAAACTACAAAAACTGAAAATACATGTCCTCAATAGTGAATGAGGAATAATCTCAACATATGGACGAGGCAGGCATTCCCATGCTCGTAGCAAGATCTATAATAATAACAAGGAGGTCCAAAAAATGAGGACCTGAAATATACATGGCCTCAAATAATGAATGAGGAAGTATCTCAATATATGGACAAGGCGGGCATACCCATGCTCATATCAAGATATATAAAACATAACAATGAGGCCCAAAAATGGGGACCTCGAGGATACATGGAGAACCATTGTGTACGTCATAAGGGTCCAAAGGGGACACAGAATCTAGGACATACTGTTGGGCTGACCATGTCTGAGCTGAAGAACTAATACACTGGAATATCAATAGTGGTGCTGAGTGTGGTACCAGAGGAATTGATGAACTGCTGGATCATAGTGATGGGGAGTCATACCCTCAATGGTACACTGAACTGGAACTAAATTAGGTAATCAAGGAAGCATATTACTAGATTGCTTCCGAATACAATCGCCAACGCAACTTGGACATCCACGGGAGCATATAACTAAGCGTTCCGAAGTGACTCACCAATGTGCTAGAGTCGGGGGAAATCCGAGGCCTTCAACCAATAACTGAAGGGATATATACCCTACGCGATTCTCAATGATGCGATCAAGGTGTTGAAGTCGAGCATGTGAGAAACAACCACTCGGAGAGGCACTGATGACTCCTCTCGAAATGGTCCATAGGCACTCACCACAGATGGTGATGAGTCCAAGGCACAGTGACCTCTAGGTCTATCCTCTGGAGTAGATGGGTTGGCGTCAACAACGGGATTACTTTAAGAGATTGTCGAGGGAGCGAAACGAACTTAAAATTTGAAAATGAGATATCAATATGATCAGTATGACGAGCTGAGCTCAATGACATGCATTTTTCATTATGACATCATGAATGATGAAATGAGGAAAGGATGTGACAATTTCATTAACCTCGAGTGATGATACTGATGAAAGGACTAAGAGATAGATTTTATATGTTTGACTAAACCATTAAGTTCTGACCCTAATAATCCTATCGAATCGAGAACCAGCATTTCGAGATTTGGAAGTAGTCTTATGGAATTTAGATTTGGGACAATTTGAGGGTCTCTCATGATATGTTAAAACCGTGATTATATCTTACCGAACAATTTATGATGTTTACCTTCTCGTCTTGGAAGGAGGATGACCAAATAGGTTTGGAGCCCTACTTGATGGTGATTTGCTAACTAATGGGTGGCTGTTGATGTTGTATAGATTAATTGGATATCATAGACCTTCGCAGATGACTAGAAGGTGTAGGAAATCTAAGTTGGGACTGAAAGTTATTGGAAGTATTATTGGATTTACATTACCTGAAATTTCCATTGAGTTTCTCAGAAAGTATTGGAACCATGTTGGATGAAAAAGAAAACTAATGATTACAACCACTTGTGCTTATAGCCATGATTACTTGAGAAAAATAGAAGAAAATGACAAGATGATGAGAATAGAAATTAAGATAAAGCCTAGCGTCGAAAGTACAAGAACAAAAATGAACTTCGGGACAAAGCTCTAAATAAGTAGGGGTGTATGTAGTGCCCCTAGACTACTGCAGATCTTGAGGCACCTATTGAGTAACCCAACTTATTGAAAACATTAATAAAATGACCCCTTGATGTTATATTGAGTATATTCACGACTACGACTGATTGTGAATCAATAAAATAATGATATATGTGTATCTAGATAGTTGATGTAAACGAATGATTACATGTTGTTTAATGATTAGCTTTGATTATGAAAAATGTACATGTGAATGATGCTTAATGACTAGCTGTATGATTGCTTATGTGATGAGAATGAAGAAAGTAAATATTGATGAGATGTATTTCTGATTAGATGAATGAGTAATGTTATGAGTAAACTATAAATGCTTAACGAAATAACATATTTATGATGTTATATTTTAAGCATTAATTCAATATGCTATAGGATCCTCACTAAGAGAATAACATGTACAGTATATCAATGCATAATAATCATATCAAACATGTCAAGCATCACAAGAATCAAAAGCATGAGACAATGGACACACAGATTTTTCCGTGGGGAAAACCTAAGGTGAAAAACCCCACAACTTCCTCAGAGATAGATAGAGCAATGGCTCAACCAAAGTACAACCAAATACAATAGATAGTCTCCTACTATGCAGCTTGATCCTCCTCCTTCAATGTGCTCCACTTTTTGAGTGAGAGAAGAGTGAGTTCTGAGATGATCAAAATAGAGAATCCCGACTCTCTATTTATAATTGTCCTGACCTGCCTAATTACTTATGGGGCCGACTTGTCTAACTTTGCCTAATAACCCCAGTTACATATATATCAGGCTGACACCCACATCAGGTAGTCTAATAACCTATCGGCAAGTTAATCTACTTGCGACACTTGTCAATACAAATGACGACACTTCCTTATAGAGGAATAACACATCTCTTATAAGGGTACAATAAATATATATATGAAATACATTTTGAAGTTACATATACATCAACACTCCCTCTTAACTAGGAAGGTTTTTCTTGACACAGATCATTGAGCACAAGTCTTCTTCTCTGGATCATCGTCATCGAATCAGCTGCTGCTATCTCATCCAATCTCTAAATCTACTTGTCATAGGAAGTTCTACAGAGCCAGTCCTTTTTCATACTGGATGTAGGCCCACCACCTGTAGGTCTTCATCATCACTGGTCATACTATGGAATCCTCAGGACTCATCATGTGCGTCTGCAAAACCTCGTAAGAGCATCCCAGGCCTTTTACGAGCACACAGCTCAACCTCTCGAATCTCTCAGGATCTTTTACATGCCATTGCACAACCTATCCACGACCACAGAGTATCAAACTGATACTTCAACATACATCCAACTAATGTATATCATCACATGATCAACTTGATGATCATCATCATCTGCAAGCAAGCCATCAAGTAGGTACACCTCAAGACTAATTACACTGCCTTTGCAAAACCTGTAAGATCTCTCAGGACTGATTACGTTGCCTTGAAAAAACCTGCAAGAGCATCTCAGGACTGATTATATGCCTCTGCAAATCCTGTGTACCAAACTATCACATCAATGTCTTCAAATCACCACCAAGTCCACGGAGCACAACCCAAATGCACACACACAGCACTTACACTCACCAGCATGGGAGGACCAACCTACTACCATCTGGGAAAGGTTAATATCACTTACATCAATGACCATGGGAGGACCAACCTACCACCATGTCGGAATGGCACAGTACTTACATCAACGGCCATGGGAGGACCAACCTACCACCATGTCGGAATGGCACAGCACTTACATCAACGACCATGGGAGAACCAACCTACCACCATGTCGGAAAGGCTCCAGCACTTATATCTCACCATAGGAGGACCAACCTACCACTATGTGAGAATGGCCCAACACTTACATCTCACCATGGGAGGACTAACCTGCCACCATGTGAGAATGGCCCTGCACTTACATCTTACCATGGGAGGACCAACCTACCACCATGTAAGAATGGCTTAGCCCTTACATCCTGCCATGGGAGGACTAACCTACCACCATGCAAGAATGGCCTGACCCTTACATCCTGCCATGGGAGGACTAACCTGCCACCATGCAAGAATGGCCCAGTGTGCATCTGTGTCTCCGGACTTCATCACTTCCCTCTGGAAGGAATATCGATCTGAAGTACACCAAGTCTCCTTCTGAAGTATTCAAACTTCACTCTGGAAAGCGACTTGGTAAACACATCTGCTATCTGCTCGTCTGTCACAACACACAGGAGCTTCACAGCTCCCCTCTACACCATATCCCTAATATAGTGGAACTTGATCTCAATGTGCTTCGACCTGTCATGGAACACTGGTTTCTCTGACAACTTCACACATCTCTGGTTATTGCAATATATACAGGTAGCACTCAACTAGAGATCAAACAAATCAGACAGTAGCTTCCTAAGCCATACTGCCTCACAACTAGCTGAACAAGCTGCGACATACTCTGCTTCAGCTGTACTCAGTTCCACATAGGACTACTTCCTACTAAACCAAGAGATCACACCTGATCCCAGACTGAAGCAACACCTCAAAGTGCTCTTTCGATCAATGGCACTGCCTGCCCAATCCAAATCAACATAACCCTCTACGTTAAACTTTTGATTCACCTCATACTTGAGCCCGTAATCCACTGTACCCTTCAGGTACCTTAGAACATGCTTTGTAGCTATCAGGTGAACATGTCTCGGATCTGTCAGATACTGGTTCAAGATGTTCACCGCAAAGCAAATGTTTGGCCTTGTATTCGTCAGGTACATCAAGGACCCAATCGTCTGACGATACATCGTAGCATCAACCGGCTTAGAAGAAGCATCACACAGAAGCTTCAGGTTTGATGCCATAGGTGTGGCCATGGCCTTGCAGTCCATCATCCTGAAGGTCTTCAGGATCTTTACTGTATAATTCCCTTGTCCAAGGAAGATCCCATCTGCACTCTGCCACACATCCATACTAAGAAAATAGTGCATCATACCCAAGTCCTTCATCTCGAACTCGGCAACTAGCTTCCTCTTCGTGTTGGCAATCAGTCTATCCTCACCTGTCAGAAACAGGTCATCCACATACAATAGTAGAATCACTGGATTGCCCTCCTCAACCTTGTAGTAAAGGTTGGAGTCCGCTTTACTCTTGGTAAAGCCCAAACTGGATAAGAACCCATCTATCCTGCCATACCAGGTCCTGGGCGCCTGTTTCAAACCATACAGGGCTTTCTTCAGTTTGCACACATGTGTTCCTCTATCATGTGTCTCAAAACCGAGTGGCTGCTCCACATACACTTCCTCTTCAACTACACATACATCCATCTAGTGTACCTTCCATTTCATTACTGCAGCCAGAGCAAGTATTGATCTAATGGAAGTGTATCTGGCCACAGGAGTGAAAGTCTCTTCATAATCAATTCCTTCTTTATGGGAGAAGCCACGAGCTACAAACCTAGCTTTGTATTTCTTGATGCCACCATCTGCAGCATGCTTAACCTTATAGATCCACTTGGAAGTTACCACAGACTTCCCATCTAGTCTTGGGACCACATCCCAAACATCATTCTTCATAATAGATTGGTATTCTTTCATCATAGCATCCTTCCACTCTTTCTTTTCTGCAGCTTCTTCATAATTGGAAGGTTCTTTATCCATGATGTCACAGAGTAAAGCAACATAACTAGTATGTGACCTTGTCCTTTTTCTTTATCTGTGTTCTTCTTCTGGAATGCCAAATCTCTCTGCATATTGGATGAGCTCTCTAGCCCATGTAGGTTTCCTCTTGTGAGAATTCTTCTCATGAGGTGTATCCACAGGTTCTTGTGGATCTTCCATTTCTCAATCTTCTTCAGGAACTACTTCATTCATTGTGGTGTCTTGTGTTCTAGATATTCTGGGTTCTTCGTTGTCTTCAACAAGTGTCTTTCTCGATTTGTGGTAAGCTGAACTTTCATCAAAAGTTACATCTCTACTGATGTCAATCTTCTTGAATCCAGGGAAGTAGATTATGTAAGCTTTTGAGCTTTCACTGTAACCCATGAATATACCCTTCTTTCTTGAAGGATCCAACTTTGACCTTTTCTCTTTTGGAATGTGAGTGTATACTGGACAGCCAAATATTCTGAGATGGCTCACTTCTGGTTTCTTACCAGTAAACACTTCTTCTGGTGTTTTGTTGTCAAGTATCTTATGGGGTGTTCTGTTCTGCAAATATATAGTTGTCCTTGCTGCTTCAGCCCATAGGTGCATAGGTAAGTCTTGGTCATGAAGCATTGCCCTTGCTGCTTCCATGATTATTCTATTCTTTCTCTCGGCAACCCCATTCTGCTGTGGATTGTAAGGAGTAGTCAACTCCCTCTTAATCCCTGAATCACTACATAACTTCTTGAAATCTCCTGAAGTAAATTCTCCGCCATTGTCAGATCTGAAGATCTTGATCTTCAAGTTATTTTGGTTTTCTATCAAGGCTTTGAATTCCTTGAAATTATTAAACACTTCATCTTTGTTCTTCAAGAAGTAGATCCAAGTCTTTCTAGATAAATCATCAATAAAGGAGACATAGTATACATGCCCACTCAGAGAACTGGATGACATGGGACCACATACATCAGAGTGGATAATCTCCAAGATTCTTTTTTCCTTGCTTTCACTGCTTGGAAATGTCTTCTTTGTATTCTTTCCCTTTGCACAACCTTTGCAAATGCCTTCATGCTTTGTCTGGATTTCAAGAAGACCTTCTACCGCTTTGCTTGCAATTGGTAATGCCCTGTAATGCATGTGTGCAAGCCTTCTGTGCCAAAGTTCACTTGGCTCTACAGAATCATGGACCATGGCTTGTTTTGGATGGCCCTTCAATTTGTACAATCCTCCCTCTTGCTCTCCAATCACCATTGCATCATCTATAGTCTTACCCTTAGGCCACATTAAGACTTGGCCATCTATAAATGCAACCCTCATGCCTTTTGCATCCAATGCAGATATTGAGAGTAGATTCTTCTTGAGACCTAGAACATAGAGTACATCTTTCATCTTCATAGACTTTCCAAAGTCTAGTTGATATGAGGCTTCACCACTCCCTTTTATGGGATACTGGTAGTCATCTCCAAGCTTCACCTTGTGGGGTGAATCATGTTTAGATAGATTCACAAAGGATTCTTTGAATCCTGTCATATGTTTGGAAGCCCCACTATCTATGAGCCAATCATTACTTCCATGAGTAATGGTTCCGGTGAGAGCAAAAATCAAAACATATTCTTCATCACTTGAAGAATCTTCACTATCTTCTCTAGCCCTCTTCCTGGGAGGTTCATCATCCTCTGCAGCATGAGCATGATGTATTCTTTTGAAGTTCTTCTTCTTGTGAGTACTCTCTTTCTTATTCTTAGGGCAATCTCTGGCATAGTGTCCCTTATCATCACATGTATAACAACGGACATGGGTTGTGATATCCCTCCTTTATGACCTATTTTGATCGTTATTTTTATTATTTTTTATAAATGTAATTGTAATTGTGTAAGCGACATTGGTGAGGAGCTCAAGGCCCATCAGTAAGGTTTGAGATTCATGAGGTTTAACTCATCAGTCGTAAAATTATAAACTTAGGATTTGAGCATGGGTAAGATGGCTAGGAATCCATACTAGTCCTCTTTTAAATCGTAGTTTTTTGAGGGAGAGGAGCTAGAGATGATCATTTTAAATTCTTACATAAATCCACCTAAGTAGGGTCTAACATACATAATGATTAGATGAATGTTATATATGTTATGATATAATAAGATTATATTAGTAATTTTAGTTTTGAACAAGTGATTGAGTGCCACCTAAAAAGGTTGGAATCACCATCCTTTATGTAACCTGGTGGGTAAGCATATTTTCACTTAAAAAATGTGAGTTTACATTGAGAAGTAATACTTATTAAATTCGATCCCTAAAGAGTTAAAAGTGCCAACTCATTCTTAACTCTCCACTTCCTATTTTTGAGTATGAAGAACATGTAACTTGAGTTGAGGGACTCTTCCACCGCCACTTGCTGATTTGTTTTAACGGGCGAAAACTCCATGGAGAATTCAGTGCAAACCCCACTTTAATTGCTTTAATGGCAAGCGCACAAAGCATAAACGAGTAGTTAGTTGTGTAGTGGGGAAACCTCGTTGAGAACTATGAGGGAGTTTGTCTCCTATCAAAAGTTAAACAACCACCACTGTCCCTCAGCTATCTCCAGCTGTCATGAAAATGGAAGGGCGCGAGTCTCTATCTCCGTCATTTGTTGCTGCATAAACGGAAGCAGAGCGAGTTGGGGGGAATGGTGCGCAGTGATAGTTAAGAGTTAGGAAAAGGAAGTTGCAGCGGGTTCCAGAGGAATCTGGATCACACATACAGTCGTGGTGGTGTAGATTTGGGAAGAGTGAGGTAGATAGATAGATCACAGTTCTAAAGAGGGAGAAAAAGGGGGTTACGCATTGGATTCTGCAGTGATGATAACCACGACTGAGATCTCTCCACAGTACACTAGTGCTGCACACTTTTCGTTTGAGGATTTTGCCTCATCCCCAAAGGTTTGAAACTCGATAAGGAGAAATTTCTGCCCAATATTGTAGGGTTGCGTATTGGCGTCGACTGTGGAAAATCGAGAATCCTAGACGGATCTCTCTCTCTTATGAATTGTTGCTAACATTTATCTCGGGTATTTATTTTACGTTGTGGTGACCATGAAGGGGGACACGATTTCAGTGAAAAAATTTAGTAAACGATCCTTGCGATAATGGAGAGGATCTGTTCAAGAGAAACAAACCGTCTTTCCATCAGAGGGGCCGAGAGATTATGGAATAGCCATCTCTGCTCAACACATTGTTACAGAGAGCAGGAATCTCTGCGATTTGGGGTAAGAGAATAACACTTCATACCCAACCTACATTGTTTGAGGGAATACAACTCAGAGTTTCATCCACATTCGCATACCTAGTATGCTTGGAGGCTGTTCCTTCACGTTTTGTTCTCTACTATAGATCCTGCAAAGAACGGATTCAGATGCCAGAAGTGGAGGTTGTTGCACAAATGTTGAAGGACTACTAGAATCGAGCTCGTTATTGAACCAACCCCTAATCCTGGTTCCTCCTTACGAAAGGTACTGTTTTCCAAACTCATATTTTTTTTTTAGCTGTAAATCCTATGTTTTCTCAATGGAGCAGCACTCGTGTAAATAATCTCTACATCCACTTATCAGGTAGAGCGATTATCTTAAGATACATATGTGCTGATTTGAGATTTTATGATTGATAGCTTGATCCCACTCTGTTTTAAAGAAATGTCGTTAAATAAATTATTTTAATAGGTTCGTTGCTGGAGAGAATCACATTACGTGATCTCTGTACAAATAAACCTAATTGTTTGAACAGAGTCACAACATGCGATCTCTGTGTAGGTTAATTGATAAGAATTATCATATGAATATTGATCTCTACAACTTCGCCATGTTAAACTATGGACAGATCTATAATACGTATATATCTATGCATAATACGATCTTCACTGTGTAACTTGATTGCTACATTATCACATATAATCCCTAGATAGCTTGACAGAGTTATGGATGACTTGACAGAGTTCATTACTTTATTCATCCTGTAGATTTAAGCACACATTTTTACTTATTATCGATCTCTGTCCCATTAATGTTAATAGGCGATTGAGCATATGGATATTTGTCTTATGCTAACAAGTAACATTGATTTTATTACAAATTTAGCGATTGGTTACATCTAGCATTGTTTTACGTTTTGAGTTAACAAATGTATATGCCAGCAAATTTTCTTAAGGTAGAACCCTACCGCATTAGTGTTAACCAGTGAATGAGTACATTCGTCATTGTTTTATGTTCTGGATTAACAAATGTATATGCCAATAGATTACATAGAGTAGATCTCTATCGCTTTGGTGTTATTAGGAGATTAGGTACATTGATCTCTGTCTTATGATAACAAATGCATATGCCAGCGAGTTGGTATAGAGTCAATTGCTGTTATATTTGTGTTAACCAGTGAATGAGTACATTCATCATTGTTTATGTTCTGGATTAACAAATGTATATGCCAATAGATTACATAGAGTAGATCTCTGTTGCTTTGGTGTTATTAGGAGATTAGGTACATTGATCTCTGTCTTATGATAACAAATGCATATGCCAGCGAGTTGGTATAGAGTCAATTGCTGTTATATTTGTGCTAATCAGTGATTGGGTACATGCAGGCGTTGTCTTATAGTTTTACTAACTAGTGTACGAGCCAATAATTTCGCATTAAGTTGATTCTAGTTTATGAACCCTACGAAGGCAATGTAAACCCACAGTAATAGGCTATTTTTCTTTTATTACATCAAGGAGAAAAAGCTAGCATTATACATATAGAGAAATTCCTCTATAATTATGCAAGTTAGGTTCATCGCTGAATGTCGTGGAAAAACTCTCACACTATAAGAGAGCAATAGCAACAAGGAGTTGCAGATTGTAACCCATAGTATTCGGGATGAATAATACATAATGTGGCATATTCTCTTTGTGGACGTAGCCCGGATAGCGGGTGAACCACGATTATATTTGGTCTCTCTCCTTTGTGTAATGGTTGTATTGTTACATTTAGATGCATTCATATTAATTTCCTCAATGATGAAGAAGTCATTTTTATATCAATTAATTAAAGGAATGCATGAAGTTTAAAAATAGTTGAAGGTGATCTCAATGAGAAGATGAAGTGCTTAACATATACATGCAAAGTTTCCCTAACATCATTGTACTGATTTAGATATCTCAAATGTTAAGGGAAGATAATCTTATAGTATAAGCATGGGTTGCATTAAGGATGTTTGTAGGAAATATTAAATATTTATGCAATGTTTGAATACTCCCTTTTTACTAAATACTAATGGTCATTTGGTTGATGCAAGGATGACGGATCTTTGAATCCTTGGTACATACGATAGACGAACTTCGATATAAGTTATGGAACCTAAGAAGCAATATGTGAATGAGGAAAGTTTAAAGTAGTCTATTTCCTATCTTATCTGTGTGAAGTCTATGGAGTTTAAAATAATCTTTGTATATCATTTTAATTATCTCTTTCCGAAATTTCACCTAAAAATATGAATTATGAAAATTGGGCATGTCACATGGGTCATGTCCCTTCAATGTCTGGGACTACCTCTTTGATTCTGATATTTTCCTTTCTTGCCATGATGGTGAGCTTTCTTGTCACCATGTCTTTTGGAGTGAGTTGTGAGTGCTTGTTCTTCACTCCCCATCTTCTCTTCTTTGGCTACAATTCGAGCTTCTTCCTGTGAGCATTCTTCCCACAGTCTAGCAAAAGAGATAAGTTTCTTTCTAGCACAAATTCCTTGGATGAAGGAATCCCATGAACTAGGGAGGCCATTAAGAGTGGTCATCACCACTTCTCCATTTTCTATATCTTCACCCACATATTCAAGTTGTTCTTTTATCTGGGAGACCCTTGAGAAATATGAATGCATAGTCTCTACATTCTAGATCTTGATATTCTTCAATTGATTCCTTAGGGTCATCTTCCGATTTATGTTCTTGCCTTCAAATAGTTTGGTCAAGGAATCAAACATCTCTTTTGGTGTCTTTAGGGATGACACATGAGGGATGAGATGATCTTTAATAGAATCAACAATGATACTCTTTGTCTTAACCAAATTCCTTTTGTGAAGAGCCTTAGCCTCTTCTCCATCTGGGACAGGGACCTCTTCACTTATATAAGTATCCAACTCATTCTCTTCAAGGATTAACCCAATCCTATACTTCCATGCTCGGAATTTATCAGCTCCTCCAAGCTTGTCCTCAAGCTTGGTGTGGTGAGACATCTTAAAGAGTACTTCAAATGGAAATAGAAAAGATTTGAGTCTTACCACTTGATTGCTGAAAACTGGATCTGGTGTCAGATTAGGGTTTGAGTTTTCCGGAGATCTACACAACCAAAAATCTTGAACCAAAGATCCAAACTTCTGATTTTCCAAGGAGCTTCCAACTGTGTCTTCAGATTTCAGAAATTCCTATTTTTGGGGAAACCCTACTTTTTAGGGCCAAAACTGAAAGTGCTCAAAATTGAATTTTGATTGGACAGATAGATTCACCTTGCTGAGGAGAGTCAATCCATCATATCACTTTTCCAAAATCCATGGAGAGAAACCCAAAAACAAGAAGCCCTAGCTTCCGCAACTACACAATGTCTTCTTCTCGGGTTAGCTCTGATACCATGTTAGATTTTAAGCATTAATTCAATATGCTATAGGATCTTCACTGAGAGAATAACATTTACAGTATATCAATGCATAACAATCATATCAAGCATGTCAAGCATCACAAGAATCAAAAGCATGAGACAATGGACACACAGATTTTTCCGTGGGGAAAACCCTAAGGTGAAAAACCCCACAACTTCCTCAGAGATAGATAGAGCAATGGCTCAACCAAAGTACAACCAAATACAATAGATAGTCTCCTACTATGCAGCTTGATCCTCCTCCTTCAATGTGTGCCACTTTCCGAGTGAGAGAAGAGTGAGTTCTGAGATGATCAAAATAGAGAATCCCGACTCTCTATTTATAGTTGTCCTGACCTGCCTAATTACTTATGGGGCCGACTTGTCTAACTCAGCCTAATAACCCCGGTTACATATATATTGGGTCGACACCCACATCAGGTAGTCTAATAACCCATCGACAAGTTAAGCTACTTGTGACACTTGTCAATACAAATGATGACACTTCCTTATAGAGGAATAACACATCTCCTATAAGGGTACAATAAATATATATATGAAATACATTCCGAAGTTACATATACATCAACATATGAATCATATTATGATAATTGAGGACAGTACTACTAATATATGTTTGTGAAAAATGTGTGTAGCGGCAGGTGAAACGGTTCCCGACGGACACACAAGAGAATTGAAGGGTCATAGAGTACGGATAAATCACACACATGGAGAGCGATGACGATGTCTACTTTCGATAGAATACCACGCATGAGCAGATAAGCACTGATCCGCTTGTTCAAAAGGAAAGCATGAGGGTGTACGAGGTGGGCCATGATGGAGCTGGTCACATACAAGTTGGGGGGTGCGTAGTGAGAATGGAATCACTCCTCAATGCCATTAGTCCCTAATAGCATGTAGACAGTGGATGGAAGGTAACGGCTCCTGAAATCCCTACATAAAGTTCCCGTAAGTCAAAACGAAAGGATGATGGCAAAAGGGCCCGATGGTGCGGTACCCTGCCGAGAATGGAAAGAGTGGATGCTGTTGAAATATTGTAACTTCAAAGAATATTATATTTGTACTTTATTATTCCGGAGATGTTTCATTCCTCCGAGAAGATCTTATTGTATATCCTAAGATGTTTATTCCTCCGTCGGAGTGTGGTAACTTGGGTTATTAGACTTCCCTAGTGGGTGGCGGCCCTGTATGTGTTATGTGGGTCAAAGGGTTATTAGACCACCCTAGAGGGGTTGGCCCAGTCAGTTGTAATGGGGTGTTTAACCCAGTAATTAAGTTGGGGCCGACCTAGCTTGTGTAAAAAGTCAGTCGGGAAACAAGTATAAGTAGAAGAGGATGTTCCTCACTTATCTCACTCATTCATTCACTTGTGAGTGGCGCACTTGTGTGAGAGAGGTATACTATGGAGGAGGAGGAGCTCATGTCTTTGGTTTACATCTTTGTATTTTTTGATCATCTATACTGAGGAAGCTTTGCTGGGTTTTCTACCACATGAGGGTTTCCCAGGATAAATCTATGTCTCTTGTGTTTATGTTGTGCTTGTTGTTTCTTCAGTGATCCTGTATATGATATTATTGTGAAATGGAATGTAATGCTGATATTTTCTATCTTAGCGTACTGAATCTTAACATGGTATCAGAGCTAACCTGAAGGAAGGCAATGTATGGCACTTACGACACTTGCTTCACTTGCGACAATTTGAAGGTTAGGGTTTTATATAGAAAAAACCAGTCATCGTGGAACTTTCGCTATAAATCCATTTTGGTGAAGGTTCAGGATATGAAACCTTTACAGGTCATATATAACATTCCCATGTACCTTGTATCCAAAGGAAACCCTCAGATTCGTTGTACTTTGTGAGTTATTATCAGTAGAAGTTAGGGTTTATGCCTCTTCCAAATCTCAGTCATAATCAGGTGACCTAGGAAAAAAGGTCATAACTTGGGCTAGGGAGCTCCAAATGAAATTTCGTAAAATGTGACAGGTAGTACACAGACTGTACTATCTCAGAAAACGTTTTCAGAGGCCGAAGTTGAACCAGTGACACGTGGCACGCCATACAATTTCGCTCTCCTATTTTATCCCATAAACAGGTCACGTTGCGACACTTGGCATAACTCTCTCTCAGAAAATCCAATTGAGGTCATACATGTCACGATGGAAAGATGACAGGTTAGGCTACCACAAAAAATGTTTTTAGGCCCTGTGGATCGAAAATTTTGGAGTTACAGTAGAAAAAATCAGGTACATATTTCTATCAAACAGAATTATTTTTGGAGCACCTCCTTAATGGCTTTCGGAATTTAGGGTTTCAGAGAAAGTTAGAATTTTTGGAATTGGAGTCCACGGCTGAATGATACTCAGGAAAATTGAAATTTAGAGAGCAAGATCAAATTTTTTGGTTGGGTAGAAGACCGGGCTTTATCAAACCCCAGTTTGGGATTTTGATCGGAAAGATGGAAAATTAGGGCTTCAACAAAAGTTGGAATTTTTGAAGTCTGTGACCACGGCTGGAAGCTCCTCAGAAAAATAAGTGTTTAGAGCCTTGGATCAAACCTTTTGATTAGGAAGAATGGTGGGCTCCATCAAACCCTAGTTCGGGATCGTGTCGAGAAGATCCAGAAGTTTCAAAGGCAATTTTTGAGGGGTCAAATTTTGGAGATTTCAAAATTGAAGTATGCAAGTTTGATCAGCTCAGCAGGACACATCCTTCCATCCATTCAGAAGTGTGAAAGTCAAAGATTAAATTTTTAGGGTTTCTCTAACAAACCCTAGTCAAGCTCCAGATCCAGTTTCAGGGGGGGTTGAGGCTAAGGCCTTACATAAGAAGACTACAAGAAATATCGACAGGTATGACTTAAGGAGATACAACTATGTCTTGAAATATGATTCTTGATTAAGTTCATAATATGTTTGTCTTCATATTATTTAGATTAGTACAATCTTGATTAATGTTAGAATTGTCTTATCACCCTAGTAAAAGTATGTGAATGATAGAAGACATTCATTGATTAGGGCTATATGATTGTACTAATGCACTATGGTGTTGTATGAGGTTGATGTTGTCTGCTAACAAGATACAGGTACATCATGGAAGACAAATCAAGTTCCATGACCATGATGACATGCAGACAAAGACTCATCCATAATGTTTGACCATATAGAATCTCTACTTACAAGGTATGTATGACTTTGTTCTACTATGCTTAACTTATGAGATATGCAGGTTCTAGCACAGGGTCTCTAAATCATTGAAGAGAACAAAGAAGATATTGTTTACGTATGTTAGACATAACTAAGCAGGTATACTAATCCAGGTATGTTTTCCTATGTCAAGTTAGAATCCTACTTTGTGCTAGGATCTTAGTATACCCATGTATTGAATGATCATGACCATACATATTCAAGACTATTTAGAATTATAATGGTTTGATAATATTGAGATTATACTAATGAATGTATGTTTGTGTATGAGATCATGAGGATGACACTAGAACACACTTGAGCATGCACAGTGGTACAGAATGAATAGATGTTCAAAAGACATATAGAAGATCAAGCGGGAGGCAACCACACAAACATAAAAGATAAGTATTTGAATTTTTATTTGAAAAATTAAATGATATTGCTTGTAATAGTTGTATGCATATTTGTATTCCTAAAATATATCATGCTAAGTGTAAACATTCATATACCATTGAACAGTAAACTACTAATATGCATATGATTAGTAAGTTGGACAAACATTCCAATGTTGCTTGTCTAGAATGAAACCTCTTTGCTGACATGCTGAGAGCTGTGCACACTCTCGATAGTATGTTTTGGTAGAGATGGAAGGCATCTAGATAGCCACTGTATGCATACAGGATATGGAAAAGTGTTGTGCCAAAGTATTGGTCAATATAGTAGCATAACTATGTAAATCATATATGTATGCATAATAGGTTATCATGTCAACGTGATTTGATGATTATGAAGTATTACTAATCATGTACTTAATTTTTATTTGTAGGAAAGATCATGAAGAATGATGAACACCGAACAAGTGATGGATGTTCAATAAGAAGATTTACAAATCAAACATAATATAGAAGGCTCGTGGCTAGAAGATTCTCTTAGAAAGATGAAGAGAATCATGACAAGATGTTTGCTCCAAGTGGCTAGATAAGACCATTATCTTAATGATGTAATTGAAGAAGAAGTGTGAATCAAGGATTCAATTGAAGAAAGCTCTGTTCGGGTACCCAGGATCAATAGTAAATTAATGAGCCTAATGATCACCATGGATGATGTGGATCTCAACCTTTGCTACAAGGTTGAATATGGTTTCTATACACAGATGACATGGATGCAAGAAGGAACTCACCACAGAGTTCAAATAATATTGAGGCTCATATCAATAGACCCTTCTGACGAGAGATGGCACATATAGATATGCAGAAGATCATTCAATGTAGAGTGTGAATGATGTTCAGTCACAGAGGGAGAATTGACAGTTTCTTAACAAGCTTGGCCTTTACCAAAAGTAAAAATGATCCGTTATGAATGATGAACCTATCATATTGTTGCTAATCTATTTATGACTGGAAATGAGAAACAAATTATTGAGTGCAAGAAGAAGCTCTCTTCAGAGTTTGAGATGAAAGATCTTGGATTGATGCATTACTTCCTAGGTCTGGAAGTATGGCAAGGCTCAGAAGGAATCTTTCTCAACCAGGGAAAGTATGTTGGGGAAATCTTAAGAAGATTTGATATGTTGGAATGTACAAGCATGGCCACTCTCATGGGTTCCGACTTGAAGCTGTTAGCTGATGACTCTTCAGAATTAGTGGATGTGACTCTGTACAGACAGATTATTAGGCCATTGATGTATTTGATGAATACCAAGCTAGATATATGGTTTGATGTGAACACCTTGAGTCAGTATCTTGTGGAACCTAGATGTGTTCACCTGATAGCTGCAAAGCATGTGATGAGGTACCTTAAGGGTATGATATATTTTGGTCTATGCTATCGTGGAGATCATCACTTCAGATTGTATGGCTACACAGATGTTGATTGGGAAGGAAGTGTATTAGACAGGAAGAGCACATCGGGTGGATATTATTGTCTGGGATCTACCATGATCTCGTGGTTTAGCAGGAAGCAGTCTAGTGTGGCTCTCAGCACAACTAAAGCGGAATATATAGTTGGTTGCTCTGCTATTTGTGAAGCGGTATGGCTTCAAAAGTAGTTATCAGGATTGTTTGACTTAGAGATGGACCCCACTGTGATTCTGTGTGACAACCAGAGTTGTATCAAGATGGCAGAGAATCCAATGTTCCATGATAAGTCAAAGCACATAGAGATCCGATATTTTTATTTACAGGATATGGATCTATCAAGCTCGAGTAGGTGAGCATTGACGAACAAGTTGATGATGCTTTGACAAAACCTCTGTCTCGAGTAAAGGTTGAGTATTTTCGAGACAAGCTTGGTGTCGTTCAAAAGGACCCTCCTCAAAAGGGAGAGTGTTGTATCAATGATGAGCATACATGTTCCAACAATGAGGTTGATGATGAGGTTACCTGTTCCAATGATGAGGTTGATGATGAGGTTATTGGTTCCGACGATGAGGTCGATATATGGTCTTTAGACTTTGTCTAAGTGGACAAGGTGGGATTGTATCATCCCTGGACACATGTCCTAAAAGATATCCATAGACATATGTCTCCGAAAAATGGTCCCTAGTGGATGAGAGGGATTGTATCATCCCTGGACACATGTCCTAAAAGAGATCCGTAGACATATGTCTCCGAGAAGTGGTCCCTAGTGGACGTGATAGGACTGCATCATCGCTGAACAGTTGGTTCAAAATGTACATGATAGGACTACATCGTCCCTGAGCGCTTGGTTCAAAATGTATGTGATTGGCCTAATCATCCTTAGACAGTAAATCCAGTAATTTCGAAAGGAAGGATAGTCTTAAATGTGATTGTGATTGGACTAATCATTCTTAGACAGTAAATCCAGTAATTCTGAAAGGAAGGATAGTCTTAAATGTGATTTTGATTTGAATAATCATCCTTAGATAGTAAATCCAGTAATTCCGAAAGGAAGGATAGTCTTAAATGTGATTGTGATTGAACTAATCATCCTTAGACAGTAAATCCAGTAATTTCGAAAGGAAGGATAGTCTTAAATGTGATTGAGGTTGGACTAATCATCCTTAGATAGTAAATCCAATAATTTTGAAAGGAAAGATAGTCTTAAATGTGATTGAGTTTGGATTAATCATCCTTAGATAGTAAACCCAGTAATTCCGAAAGGAAGGATAGTCTTAAACATGATTGTGATGAGATTGATCCTGTAATTCTGAAAGGAAGGATCATGTGTGTTGTAGGGTATGCTTGTATTGTGCATACTTGACTGATGAGGATACTTGTATGTATACTTGTATTGATGAGGATACTTGTATTGATGATATGTATACTTGTGTTGATGAGGATACTTGTATTCATGATGTGTATACTTGTATTGGTGTGGATACTAATACTGATGATCTAGATGATGATGTTGCTGATCGTGATGATCTAGATGATGATGCTGCTAATCGTGATGATCTAGATGACGATGTTGTTGATCGTGATGATCTAGATGACGATGTTGCTAATCGTGTTGATCTAGATGACGATGCTACTGATCGTGATGATCTAGATGACGATGCTATTGATCGTGATGATCTAGATGACGATGTTGTTGATCGTGTTGATCTAGATGATGATGCTGCTGATCGTGATGATCTAGATGATGATGCTGTTGATCGTGATGATCTAGATGATGATGTTGCTGATTGTGTTGATCTAGATGATGATGCTGATGATCGTGAGGATCCAGATGTTGATGTTGTTGTAGCTGTTCAAGTGATGCAGAAGATAAATACTCAGTACTGAAGATGTTGATGTTCCAGTAACTGCTTGAGTTACTGATGATGTTGAGAAAGCTTCCAATGATTTATAGATGTATCATGTATGATGTTGATGACTCCTTGCTCATGCAGATGTTGTTATAATATCCTTCTTGTTAAGGGGGAGTGTTGAAATATTGTAACTTCAAAGAATATTATATTTGTACTTTATTATTCTAGAGATGTTTCATTCCTCCGAGAAGATCTTATTGTATATCCGGAGATGTTTATTCCTCCATCAGAATGTGGTAACTTGGGTTATTAGACTTCCCTAATGGGGTTCGTCCCTGTATGTATTATGTGGGTCAAAGGGTTATTAGACCACCCTAGAGGGGTCAGCCCAGTTAGTTGTAATGGGGTGTTTAACCCAGTAATTAAGTTGGGTCCAACTTGTGTAAAAAGTTAGTCGGGAAAAAAGTATAAGTAGAGGAGGATGTTCCTCACTTATCTCACTCATTCATTCACTTGTGAGTGACGCACTTGTGTGAGAGAGGTATGCTATGGAGGAGGAGGAGCTAATGTCTTTGGTTTACATCTTTGTATTTGCTGATCATTTATATTGAGGAAGCTTTGCTGGGTTTTCTACCCCATGAGGGTTTCCCAGGATAAATCTGTGTCTCTTGTGTCTACGCAAGGACCCAACGTTGTGGTGCCTTGCCAAGGAATGGAAACTATAGATGACTGGACCCGATGGAGTGGTTCCATGTCGGGGAAATGAAATTAAGGAACGGGGTGGCACAACGGCGTGGCACTCAGATCCTAGTGAAAATGATTGTTAAACTTAACTGCGTAAAAACATATAAGTTTGCATCTAGAGAATTACTTAGAAATGCATTTGAGTACTTTATGCATTTGCACATAAATGATTACTTTGGAATTTAAATAATATAAAGTGTTATTTAGGAATTTGCGCATAAAATAATATTATGAGCATTTAAAATAATATAAATCCTTATTTTAGGAGCAAACTAGAATCCTAAGCATGGACACCTAGTCAACTCCACGTACACCTCAAAACTAGGAGTTAAGTAAAATATCTAGGGGACAAACATGAGCAAACTTAGGAATGTTGGTGCAACTCCTAGAAAAACTAACACATGGATAGGTGAGTATTACTAAATTGGAAATTTAATAAAATATGTATTTATGCATGAAGCGGCATGTGTTGCATGGAATGTTCCTTTAAAAGGAAGGCTTTGGGAATGGGTAAAGGACCCAGACCCTGGATGACTATCGTAATTTTGAGTTACCTCATGACTTGCTATTATTAAGGGTTTGGCTAGAAATTTTGGTGGGGGGGAATCCCAAGCTGGGTTTCTTGATTATTGTGTGTGATCTCTATGACCGAAAGCTCTCGGGAGGCCATGCGACTGAAAGAATGAGCCTATGGTTGGGTGGCGAAGCTAACAGTTGCTTCGCCAATGGTTAAACGAGCTTTGATGGAGGGATCCTACGGAAGACGCGGACCGCAGTGGACAAGATGGTATCAGAGACAGGTTATGGTTTGTTTTAATTTGTTAAGTTATTCATTTATTTAGTTTATTTATCTAGTCATTATGATTTCTAATATCTTTTGTATCAAGTGGTTGAGTTTCAGGTTAAGTAGGAAGGACCCTACAGGAGGGGCCCTACACTAACATCCAATAATGGATGTGGAATGGGTATTCACCAGTTGGTTTAGCACATGTCCCCTCACTTCTAACATCAAGACACATTTATTTAAATGAGGGGATTTATATAGAAGCTACACTTTTATGGGGGGTTTTAGTTGTTGAGGTCATCAACTTGTCCAATGGATGTGCAAGAGGGGCTTCAACAATTGGTTTAAATCGCATGTCCCTTGATTTCTGACATCCGGACAAATCTATCTCAAAGAGTTGATTCATATTGAACTTACACTTCTACGTGAAGTTTTAGTTGTTGAGTTCATCGACCTGTCTTGGCCATCAGTCTAACATCCATCAATGGATGTGCAAGGGGGGCTTCACCAATTGGTTTAGAACATGTCCCTGACTTCCGACATTGGGGCAAAACTATCTCAAAGAGTGGATTCATATAGAACATACACTTCTAGGAGAGGTTATAGTTGTTGAGGTCATCGACCTGTCTTCTGTTAGTCTAACATTCATCAATGGATGTACAAGGGGGGCCTTACCAATTAGTCTAGCACATGATCCTTGCCTCTTAACATCAAGACAAATATATCTTAAAGAGCAAGTCATTTAATTTAAAACTATAAAAAATCAAATAATATCAATATATATTGAAAATCATAAACCAAAAAAGCATTATAAACATTACAATGTGAGAAAACCATTTTGCAAGAAAGCATGATGTGAAATAAAGTTATATATATATATATATAAATATAAACATTTAAACAATTATTATTTTTTCAATATAAAACATAAATTATAATCTATCTTACACTAATAATATAATCAAAATATACCATTGATGCCTTTAAAAAATAAAGGACACACTATATCCCCCACCAACCTTTCTTTGATTAACTTTGTGACTTTATTCTAAAAAAATATTTATATATTACAAAGATTATTAATTAGACTTGTGCATACGATTCTAATTTATTAAAACGTTAATAAATGGAAAGGTCATTATGATTATATATATATATATATATATTCTATTTTTCTTCTATATATTCCAAAACTAAAGAGGAGAATTATTTAATTACTAATACCTATGTGTACTTTAGATAAATACATACTACAAAACCAATTATGATATTCACATTTGTTGAATGTTTCTTTCTCTCGGTTGCTTAATTTATTCTATAATTATTTAATTACTAATACTTATGTGTACTTTAGATAAATACATACTACAAAACCAATTATGATATTCACATTTGTTGAATGTTTCTTTCACTCGGTTGCTTATTTTATTCTTGTACCAAAACCTCCAGGACTCTTCAAGTTTATTCTATGTTCTGGTTGTATTTAAAACCATATTGTATATTTACATTTGAATAGATTTTTTATCATTGAATATGTTTGGTAAATGTAGTTGATTAGGCATTCGAAGTTTGAGTTGCAAATCAATAGAAATTAATATTAACTAAAATAAAAATTAAATATTTTTAGAGAATCTAAAATTTTTTATATCGAGGAAATAATGACAATTCTTATATCTAGGAAATAATGATAATTATTGATGCATATTTTTACATAATCTTTATTTACTTTTATAATAATGAGACTCCAATAAAACATATCATTAAATATCATTAAAAAGAAGTTTAAATTATTGAAGTGAGTTATAATTATAATTAAATAACAATAAAAAGAATAAACTAAAACCTAAATATATATAAAAAAAGGTGTTTATTTAAAATTTGTTTATAAAAACCAAGTATAATTTCATTAAATTTTAATGAAAGCCATTGTATTAGTAATATTGTAATAGAAATTTAAGTTGGAAATAAATAAAAACCAATATTAATTCTTATTTCTAAAAAAATTTGTTAACCTTTGTAATAGTAAGAATTATAATTAATTAATTATATATATATATATAAAAGATATGATTATAGATATTAATAATACAAATTCATATTAATCGAAATATTTTAAAAAAGTCTATTTTATCTTTATACATATTTTATAAATACAAAATTAAAATAGATCAACAATAATTATTATTATTCAATTGAAATGAATAACTATATATGTATAAGATTTGGTTATAATTTCAACAGATTTTACTCTCAAAAAAAATTGATATAAAGATAGAAGTTTAAGTTGGAAATAAATGGAAACCAAAATTAACGAAAATAAAAATTAGATATTTTTAGAGCATCTATAAAATTTTATATCTAGAAAATAAAAACTTAAGTTATTAAACTACGATATAATTTTGACCTTTGTACTAATGAGACCACAATAAAGCATATCACTAAATATCAATAAAGAGAAGCTTAAATTATTGAACTAATTAGTTCATATATATATATGTGATCTCGTTATAGATATTAATAACATAAATTCATTATAATTGAAATCTTTTAAAAAATAATAAATTTACATATTGATTTCTGTTTTAATGTTTTTACATATTTTATAAATAAAAAATTAAAATATATCTAAATTAATTAATTAAATAAACAATTTAAAAATAATAATAATAATTAAATAGTTTGAAATGAATATATATATATATATATATAACAGATTGGATTATAATTTCAATAAATTTTACTTCTAACAAAATTGATATAAAGATGGAAATGAAGAGAAACTAAAATTGACTTAAATAAAAATTAAATATTTTTAAAGCATCTATAAAGTTTTATATCTAGAAAATAATGACAAGCATATCATTAAATATCAATAAAGAAAAAGCTTAAATTATTGAATTGGGATATAATTTTACATCATCTTTGTTGACCTTTATAATAATGAGACTCCAATAAAGCATATCACTCAATATCAATAAAGATAAGCTTAAATTATTGAACCGAGATATAAGTGTAAAGAGAAATTTAAATTATTCCCAAAAAATTGATATAAAGATGGAAGCTTAAGTTGGAAATGAAGGGAAATCAAAATTATTTAAAATAAAAATTAGATATTTTTAGAGCATCTATAAAGTTTTATATCTAGGAAATAATGACAATTGATGATTTATATTTCTATATAGTTTTTGTTAACCTTTGTAATAACGAGATTCCAATAAAACATATGACTAAATATCAATAACGAAAATATATGTAAAATTAGGTTGTAATTTCAATAAATTGTATTTCCAAAAAATTGATATAAAAATTGAAGTTTAAATTGGGAATGAATGATATTTTTATAGTATTTATAAAATAATGACAATTCATAATTTATATGTCTACATAATTTTTGTTGAACTTCGTAATAATGAGACTCCAATAAAACATATCACTAAATATCAATAAAGAAAAGCTTAAATTATTGAATTGTGATATAATAGACTCCAATAAAACATATTACTAAATATCATTAAAAAGAAAATTAAATTATTACTAAATATCAATAAAAAGAAGCTTAAATTATTGAACTGAGATATAACTATAATTAAATAACAATAAAGAGAAATTTAAACTAAAACCTAAATTTATCATAAAAAATAATTCATTTAAAAGTTGTTTATAGAATACATCATAAAAAGTAGTTTATATATATATAATCTTCTTATAGATAATAATAACATATATTAATCTAAAATATTTTAAAAAGTAATAAATTTGCATATTGATTTTTGTTTTATCTTTCTACATATTTTATAAATAAAAAGTTAAAATAGATCTAAATTAATTTAATTTAAATAAAAAATTAAAAAAATTCACATGACATTGTGACAATGTTTATGATGTGAAATTTGACGTTCATTAAGATTTATGTTTCATTGTGATGTTTATCAAGGGTTATTTTGCATTGTGGCATTCATCAAAGGTTAGATGCGACACATTCACAATGTGAAATTTGACGTTCATCAAAGTTTATGTCGCATTGTGATGTTTATCAAGGGTTACGTTGCATTGTGGCATTCATTAAGGTATGTCGCATTGCGACAATGTCCAATATGTGACACATATGATGACACAACCAAGATGCGACATATTCACAATGTGAAATTTGACATTCATTAATGTTTGTGTCGCATTGTGATGTTTATCAAGGCTTATGTTGCATTCTGACATTCATCAAGGGTTATGTTGCATTGTGACAATGCCCAAGATGTGAAATTTGATGTTCATCAAGGTTTATGCCACATTGTGATGTTTATCAAGGGTTATGTTGCATTGTGGAATTCATCAAGGCTTAGATGCAACATATTCACAATGTGAAATTTGACGTTCAACAAGGTTTATGTCGCATTGTGATGTTTATCAATAGTTACATTGCATTGTGGCATTCACCAAGGGTTAGATGCGACATATTCACAATGGAAAATTTGACGTTCATCAAGGTTTATGTTGCATTGTGAGCGCGTCCAACCAGCGGGGTGAGGGGACGTTTAGATGAAGCTTCTTGAATGTGCCATTAACGATGAGAGAAGGAAGGAATCCAAGTGGGTTAATGCATGTAATACATGGTGCCATGTCGTTGGCTCCCATGTCGAGGAACGTCCAACACATGCCACCCAATTGTCATGGTGGCACCCGCATCCGGAGATATTTAATTAATTATTGAATTACAATTAATTAAATAATTATTTTATTAATTTTATTTACTGAAATATAATTAAATGATATAAATAAATAATAGTTTTTATAATATATTATTATATTATAAAAATTAAATTAAATTATTTTATTAAAAATTATTATAAAAAAACATTATTAACATGTCAAATACATCATAATGTTAATTAATATCTCCAAAATATATCCTAATATTACACATATCTCCAATATTACTAAATTGTTAATGTTAATTAATTATAATATAATAATTAATTATTTAAATAAAAAATAAATATTTAATATATTATTAATTATTTAATTAATTAATATTAATATTTACTAAATAACAATATTAATTAATTAATTAATATTATCATTCACTAAATTATTTTATAATTATTTTGTTTAATTACTTATTATAAAATAATAGTAGTGTTTAACTAATAATATTGTTTAATTAAACAATATTATTAATCAAACAATTAAAATATGGATTTCTTTAAAATCATTAAATAATACTAATCTATTAATATTTTTAATTACATAATCATTATTTAACTAATAAACTAATATTATTATTAACTAAATAACTATAATATGAATTAAATTATTTTATAATTATTATGTTTAATTAAACAATGCTATTAATCAAACAATTAAATTATGTATTTCATTAAAATTATTAAACAATATTATTCTATTAATATTTCAGAGATCTGTGCATGCGCACACTTGTTACTAGCAACAACATTAATAATATTAATGTGTCTAAATACGTCGATAAGCGTAAATGAGGCACATACTTTTAATGTTTTTTCCTATAGTATGTGTCCCATTTATACCTATCAACATAATTAGACGCATTAATATTATTAATGTTCTTGTTGCTAATATTTAATCTTCTTAATTTCTATTTTATCTTTCTACATTTTTTATAAATAAAAACTTAAACAAGTTGGAAATGATATATATATATATAATAAGAATTAAAATGGATGGGTATATATTTGTTAGATTTGGCTATAAATATTAATAATATAAATTCGTATTAACTTAAAGATTTAAAAAATGGATGAATAAAAATTTAAATAAGTTGGAAATGGAATATATATATTTATATATATAAGAATTAAAATGGATGGGTATATATGTTAGATTTTGCTATAACTATTAACATAAATCTATATTAATTTAAATATTTTAAGTTGGATAAATAAAAGAAAGATTTCGTATTAACTTGAATCTTTTAAAAAATAATAAATTTACACATCGATTTTGTTTTATTTATCTATATATTTTATAAATGAAAAAATTAAAATGGATTTAATTTAATTGAAATAAAAAATTAAAATAATAATAATAATAAAATCAAATATTATAATAATTTATATTAACTTAAATATTTTAAGTTAGAAATTAGAATATATAAATAATAAAATTGGATATTGATTTCTATAATAATAATAAAATCAAATATTATAATAATTCATATTAACTTAAATATTTTATGATGGAAATGGAATATATAAATAATAAAATTGCATATCAATTTCTATTTTATCTTTCTACATATTTTATTTTAAAATAAATCTAAATTAACTTAATTGAAAAAAAAATTAATAAATCAAATATTATAATATTATTTAAACTTTTAGATTAATATCATAGCATTAACACAATGGTGCAATAGAATAAGCGCTGAATTGGAAAACTTTGTGGATATTGACATCAAACATATTTACAGGGAACACAATCAAGCAGCTGATACATTATCCAAACATGCAATGACAGGAGAAGATGGATATCTTATGTGGGAAGAATATTTTGAAGAAGAGATTCTTAAACAAGGGATCTCTTTTTTTCCTAAATTAGTTTTGAAAGCTATATTTATTTTTGGACTGAAATGTGACAAAAGAAATTGGATGGGTAATACTTATGTTATTTTGATACCTTAGAACATATAAGATGTATTGTAGGGATGTAATGTCAAGGCCAATAGTGCTTGAAGGAGGAATGTATAGTGATCTGTGTCATTTTTTACCGATCCATCATTGTACTATTTTTTTCAATTTTGAATATAAATAATATGCTTTTTTCTGTTGGAAAAAAATTTCATAAATTAAAAATTAAAATAAATCTAAATTAATTTAATAACCTAAATCTTTTTAAAAATAATAAATTTACACATTGATTTCTATTTTATCTTTCTACATATTTTATAAATAAAAAATTAAAATAAATCTAAATTAATTTAATTTAAATAAATAAAAGTTAATAAAAAAAAAACAAATGGTAAACCACCTTTAAGAAAAAATAAAATAATAATTATAATAATAAAATAAAATATTATAATAATTCATATAAACTTAAATATTTTAAGTTGAAAATGGAATATTTAAATAATAAAATTGGACATTGATTTCTATTTTATCTTTCTACATATTTTATAAATAAAAAATTAAAATTAATTTAATTAAAATGAAAAATTAAAATAATAATAATAATAAAATAGACTATATAAATAAAAAATTAAAATAAATCTAAGTTAATAAAATCAAATTTTATAATATTATTTAAACTTTTAAATTTATATTTCTACATATTTTACAAATAAAAAATTAAAATAGATGTAAATTAATTTAATTCAAATAAAATATTCAAAACAAAATAATAATAAAATCAAATCTTATAGTATTATTTAAACTTTTTGATTTCTATTTTATCATTCCAAATATTTTATAAATAAAAATAAATCTAAATTAATTTATTATTTAAACTTTTTGATTTCTATTTTATCATTCCACATATTTTATAAATAAAATTAAATCTAAATTAATTTAATTCAAATAAAATAAAAATAGTAATAATAAAATCTTATAAATTATTTAAACTTCTTAATAAGCTACAATAAAATGCCTAGTAAAATGTTTACTAAATTTAAAAACAAAAACACCTAATGTAATAAAATGTTTGCTAAATTTAAAAACAAAAACACCTCATGTAATGGATGGATATATATACAACAGATTTGGTTAGATATTAATAACATAAATTCATATTAATCTAAATCTTTTAAAAAATAAAAAATAATAATTTTGCATATTGATTTCTATTTTATTTTTCTACATATTTTATAAATAAAAATTTAAAAAATATAAATCAAATCAAATTTTATAATATTATTTAAACTACTTAATTTCTATTTTATCTTTCTTCATATTTCATATATATAAAAAAAAAATCTAAATTAATTTAATTCAAATAATAAATTATAAAAAAATAATAAATATTCTAAAATCAAATTTTATAATATTATTTAAACTTCTCAATAAGCTACAATAATATAAAATGTTTGGTCAAATATATTAATTATAAAACAACTAATGTAAATTATGCACTTAACATCTTAGTGAATCATTTAAAGTTAATAGGAAACAAAAACCTATAAGCAAATGTGGAATGCTTACTACAATATATTAATTAAAAAACACAAAATGTAAAAAACTATTCATTTAGCATGTGATTATATAGTTACTAGGTCGAGAGGTGTTAATATCTTTAATTTTTTTGGAGAAATAGACTAAGATCTATGGATTCTCTAAATTCAAGGTAACACAGGACAAGTGTGCGATCGAGATCACTTCAATGGTCGTCCCTTTTAGTTAAGGAATAATGAACTGTTTAAGGTTTAGCTAATGGTTTAAACCTCCACGCACTGGTTTAAGGGTTTGCCACTCCGCATTGTTCGAGGAGCTGATGGTGGCGTTCACCGAACTGTTGGTTTAAACCTCCACGCTAATGGTTTAAACCGTTCGCCAATCGGCATTGATCTGCTGTGATAACCGTTCTGGGCATCCTGTGAGTCGACGTGTGCCCGCATAGCAGTTGGCACGTGGATTCTGGCGATAAGAGTATGCATGTAGATACATAGCAGTATTAATATAGCACACAAGAAACCCGTTACCGTTATTTACTGCGTCCTAGGAAGAGCGTTCAATGGAGTTTCACGCATTTTTGGCTCTGTTCCTTTTTAGGGTTTGTGAATTGTAGTCGGCCGGGACCCGTGGTTGAATGTTCTCAAGGGTTCATCAATTGCACAGTTTCGAATGCTTATAGATATTTTCCCAATCAAAGCATCTGCAAGGCTGCTGAAGTCATCTATCCTTCGACCGAAGATGAACTTATGGCTTCTATCGCTGTGGCCGTTAGAAAAAACCAAAAGATGAGAGTCTAACTGACGATGCTTTCACGGCCATGGAACATCATGCAATTATCTTTCATCTCTTAAGATGGAATCCTGCAGCTTGGTCACAAAAAGAAGTTTGACTATGTTAGGAGAGGGCTGTCCTTTCATGGAAGAGCTTGACCTTACCGACTGTAGCATAGACAACAGAGGTTCCATACATTGTTTAGCTATGAAAATAATTTTGACAGTAATGATGCATATAGTAATTGTTTACTTTTCGGAGATTATTTTATTGTATTCTCTGTTTCTTGTATTTAATGGCTATCGCTTCGTGCAGAATTGAAATCCCTTTCTAAGTGCTCAGAATTGGTCTCGTTGAAACTAGGATTCTGCCCAAATGTATCCAATGAAGGGATTGTCCACATATGAGCGCATTGCTCATACCTGCAAGAACTTGATTTGTACAGGTACATTTCATTATTTAAGTGAACTTCGTGGATTTCCTCTACTGGTCTTTCTGCAATCGCTTTTGGATGTAGGCATCCCCCATTTAGTTGTTTACTCTTGTAAATCGCAGTGCTTGTGTGTTTCCTGATGTATCCCGACCTTCACGGTGGCTGCGCATATGGATCTTACTGTCCTGCACCTTCACCGTCAATGGGTATCCACCTCTCTTAGCTTAACGCCGAGCCCTAATCATATATTTAAACAATCAAATCCATATTTATTTTAATGTTTCATTATTCGGAATCGTATTTAAATTTCATGGAACCCACTCATTCTTTTTGCAGCAAGCGTTTTCGTCTTAGAGGGTTGAGACGTCTCTATTGTAGAGGAGGGTTAGTCCTGGTAATGGCAATAGATAGTCCACCGGGACTTGAGTTGAGGAGCCAAGCTCAGAGTGTTCTGTTTAAAGGGTTCGGTGTAACTTCATAATGTTGCGCTGTGGTTTCTCCACTTCATAAGCTTTGGTAAGTTTCGATACCATACTAAACTCTTCTGTATATCTGGATTTACATTTAACAGCCTTCTTAACTCATCTCAGGTGTGTACTTGCAGGTCGCCAAAGGGGTCTCGACACTGTATGCTGTATGCGGGCGTTCGCATTTCGCCTCCAATGCCGAGTTCCTTCAAATGAACTGCTGCGGTCTGTCTCCGTCCCGCCGAAACTTCTCAGGGTTAACTGGAGCTCAGTCCTGCGGTCGGTTTTAGCGTAATTTAGTTACATCTACAGTCCGACGTTTATTTTCCTTTTAGATACGGTTACATTTTGGTGACATCTCGGGGAATATATATATAATGGTTAAATTATAAGGTTTATGAATTTTTGTTTGTATGTATTAAAATCTAGATTTGATTGTTTATATATAGGGGAGGGTTGTCTATTTTTGAGTGTTTTTTTTACCTGTAGTGGTGCAGCTTAATTCTCCATGTTCCCGAGCTTGTTTTTCCTCCAAATTTTTATGACATATACTTTGTCGTGTTCTCTATCTAACCATATTGGTCTTGAGGTGTGACTAATCCAAAATGATGCCATGTCAGCCACAAAGTTCCAAGTTGTCTAGTCTTAGTGTGCCTTAGTGTATTTTTGATTGGGGCCAAAGCTTGAACATTGATGTGACTTAAAGTAGATGTGACTTAAAATGATTTTCCAATTTCAAATATTCATTTTATTTCAAAATGTACTTCAAATTTTTTTTATAAATAATTTTAAAAACATGAAAATATTAAGAATTACTTGTACATAAAGTGTTTTTATGAACCACTTATAGTAGCTAGTTGTTTCAAAACTGAGGTCAACCAACTCTTCCTGTCTTAAGAATAGACAACCCTCCCCTATGGTTGAGATATAAGATTAATTGTTTAAATTATATTAATGAATATAGACTATGCCATTTGGGTGTATGGTGAATTTTTTTGTTAAACTTATATAGTGATAGATGGCATTCATTTAACTATAATATTTCATTATTTAGAATTGTATTAATTAAATGACATTTTAATGTTTCATTAATTGGAATCCTACTTAAATTTCAAATAACATTATTTAGAATTGTATTAATTAAATAAAATTTATATAATTATAATGTTTCATATTTCAAATGTAAAAGAAAAACAAAAGACTATATTTCATTGGCATATTAGGTTAGTATTGTAATTCAATAAAAAAAAAATTAGATTTCATTATCTTATTTATAAAAATATTAAAATAATGATTTTAATATTTTATAAATATTACAATATTTTTCATTTGTAATATGATTTTAATATTTTTATAAATGTTACACTATATTTTATTTGTAATATTTTTTTAGAGTAATTTTGTAATGTAAGAGTCTTAAAATTGACAATTATTCAATAATAATGTTAGCTATTATGCAATAAAAGTTTAATATTGATAATGATAATTATGCAATTAAAGTTTAAATAGTTAATAATATAATAAATAAAATAAAAGATTTATTATATTGGAATATTTATTTAATAAAAATTGTAAGAAATAATTATGCATTCATTAAAAAATTAATTAAAGTACATTAATCAACCAAAAACAAAATAATTTTTATATACATTTTTGTTTATAAAACCAGCCTAGACCCAAATCCTAGGCTCTATCAAGTGCCGAGAGGTATAGGTGCAAACCTCTCCTTGAATAGCTCCTTGAGTGCAAAATGATGGATCAAATCTCCCTAGATGCAAAGCTCATCAAATCTCCCTAGATGCAAAGCTCTCCTTGAATATTTACTTTGCACTATTTTGTTACTGGACAAACACAATTTTTACTTTGTATTAAAAGTAAAAAGTAAAGTCTCTAATTTAAGTCTCATATTTACTTTTTACTTTGTATTATTTTTTTTTACTCGACTGCAACAAAGTTTTTTTTTATAAGCTTGAGTCCAATCAATAATATTTATTCAAAATTCCAATTTTTATAATATTGAAGCAAACCAATAATATTTATCCAAAATTTCAATAAATAAAATAAATAAAATTTTGATATAAATAAAATAAATAATAACATTATTAATAATTGCAATAATTTAAATATAATTGAAATAAATAAGAACATTGTTATTCAAAAAGTCTATACATAAATAAATATTCCATTGTACTATTTCTTAAAAAATATTCCATCTTCTTAAAAAATAAAATGAAAAGAAAAAATTTATATATTCTTATATTATAAATTTCTAAGTGATGTTATAAATTTATCATTATTTTCCATGTAATTTTTGTAATTTTATAATCAATTTTCTATATAATTGGTATATTTTTTATATCAAATAATATATATATATATATATATATAAATATTTGGAAGATGTCTTTTAGGATAACTTTCAATATTGTGATTTTATCAAAATCATGATTTTTATGGTCAATTCTTCATATCATTTTATAATCAAGTAATTTTGTAAGTGATCATATAACTTTATCATTATGCGAAAAAACAAACTACCGTGTTTCAATGTAGTTAAGTATACACATTTAAATTAAATAAATTTATATTTATCAATTGTTTATTTAAATTAAATAGATTTATATTTATCAATTGTTTTAAAAGAAATAGATAGATTTAATTATTCACACTATTTTATTATTTTTAAATCAATATAAATTCAAATAAATTTTTAGTTATTTGAATAAATCAACATAAATATATGTTGATTTATCTTTATTAATTAAATATTTATGTTGACTTTATCTTTATTAATTAAATATTTAAGTTGATTTCAAATTCATTAATTAATTATTTAATGTGGTTGTGCTAATTTATATTAACTATATTTATTTAATAATGAAAAATTATTATTTTTATATTAATTATAATTTGAATAATTTTATATTGATTATATTGGTTATTTAATGATTATGGCATAGTGTGATATTTAGGTAAATGGTAATGGAACATTATCATTAGAATAACATTGTTAAGTATCATTTTTTTATAATGGTTTATACTCACTCACAATAGCCATGTTAAATTAAGTACTCATTCACATTGGTTATGTCATCCTTACACAAAGATTTTAAAACATTGCAATGTGACATAACCCCTAGAATGTGATATATTTGTTATGTAATACATAGGACTTTGATTATTGCCTTGAATTAAATATTTTAAATAAAAAAATATTTGTCAGTTTACTAGAATATAATATTTAATTGAAAATTTATTTCATTAAGGAAAGATTGATGCTCAACCATCTAACATTTAGAAACTTCAAGATGAATATACATGACCATATTTAAACCTTGAGATAATATTGATATTCATAATATGTATACACTTTTACTAATTCAATTATGTGTTGCATCACATAATATTGATATTCATAATATGTGTACACTTTTAGTTAAAGTATAAAAAGGAATGATTTACAAATTGTGATATTATGCGTTGCATCGCATAATATTGATATTCATAATATGTTTATACACTTAAGTATAAAAAATAGTGATTTACCAATTGTGATATCAAGTGTCGCATAATATTTTTATTAATATTGTGACATATTAATAATGCGACATTCAATTAACACATATTAATATGTTGGATTGCGACATTACTCCATGGTTATCTGGTTTTGATTATGTTTATCATTATGTTTAGATTATTTCTCTATAACGCCTAAACCAACTCAAATTGATATTTCTAAAAATAGATCTCCATGAGGAAAATAAACTAAATAAGGGTTATATGTTCATGAAGGGTTAGATGCGTCATATTCATAATGTCAAATTTGGCGTTCATCAAGGTTTATGTCATTGTGATGTTTATCAAGGGTTATGTTGCATTGTGGCATTCATCAAGGGTTATGTCGCATTGCAACAATGCTCAATATGTGACACATATAACACAACCCAAGATGCGACATATTCACAATGTGAAATTTGACGTTCATTAAGGTTTGTGTCATACTGTGATGCTTATCAAGGCTTATGTTGTATTGTGGCGTTCATCAAGGTTTATGTCACATTGTGACAATCTCCAAGATGTGAAATTTGACGTTTATCAAGGTTTATGTCGCATTGTGATGTTTAACAAGGGTTACGTCACATTGTGGCGGTATATCAAGTGTTATGTGTTAAATTTTCAGAATTTACTTCAATCTAATCTAGGATCTTAACTGAGAGAACAACATGTACAGCATATCTACAGCATATCAATCATGGACACAATAATGCAAGCACACAAGAGACACAAAGATTTACTTGGGGAAAACCATAAAGGTGAAAAACCCCAATAACTTCCTCAGAGATAGATAGAGCAATGATACAACCAACCAAGAGAGATAGCCATAACCTAGCAGCAGATCCTCCTCCTCCATAAGTGCGCCACTCCTCCTTGAGTGCATGTGTGAGAAGTGAGTGAGTAAATAGAGTGCCTCCCGCAGTCTATTTATACTTGACTTGACTTGCCTTTTTACCTAACTCGTGTAGGCTCAAACTTAACCACATAACATAATGCTGAGTGGGCCGACCCCCAATAGGGTGGTCTAATAACCCTTTGACCCACATGGCCGACCCCCAATAGGGTGGTCTAATAACCCTTTGACCCACATGACTTATACAGGGCCGACCCCAAACAAGGTGGTCTAATAACCCATCAAGTATAAGTTACGACACTTACAATATAAATGACGACACTTCCTTATAGAGGAATAATACCATCTCTATAGGAATATAATATACATATATGTGAAATACATTCCGAAGTTACATATAAATCAACACTCCCTCTTAACTAGGAAGGTATTTCTCAGCACAGTTCTTCTAGCACAAGTCATCTTCTCTAGATCATCGTCACTGGATAATCGTCATCGAGTCATCATCATCATCGCCACTGCTGCTGCTATCTCAATCAATCTCTGAATCTACTCGTCATAGGAAGTTCTACAGAGCCAGTCCTTTTTCATACTGGATGTAGGCCCACCACCTGCAGGTCTTCATCATCACTGGCCATAATGTGGAATCCTCAGGACTTATTACGTGCGTCACAAAACCTCGAAAGAGCATCCCAGGATGTTACGGGTACACAACTCCGACCTGTAGGATCTCCCAGGGCGCTATTACATGTGACCCCACCACAAAACCTCGAAAGAGCATCTCAGGATGTTACGGGTACACAACTCCGACCTGAAATCTCCCAGGGCACAAATTACATGTGGTCCACCACAAAACCTCGCAAGAGCATCTCAGGATGTTACGGGTACACAACTCTGACCTAAAATCTCCCAGGGCGTTATTACATGTGGTCATGGCAAAACCTCAAAAGAGCATCTCAGGATGTTACGGGTACACAACTCCGACCTGAAATCTCCCAGGGCCCAAATTACATGCCATAGGACAAAACCTCGCAAGAGCATCTCAGGATGTTACGGGTACACAACTCCGACCTGAGATCTCCCAGGGCACAAATTACATGTCCTCCCAGAGCAATGTCTCGAAAGAGCATCCCAGGCTGTTACGGGTACACAACTCCGACCTATAGGATCTCCCAGACATGCTCATCTGCACAACCTGATCCACGGCCACAGAGTATCAACCTGATACTCACCATACATCATCCTGATGTACTCATGATCGTCCTGATCATCATCACTGCAACGTCCTGCTGCATGTCATCTGGAGCAACATCCTAAAGCTCACCATCCATGATCATCCTGATCATCATCACTGCAACGTCCTGCTGCATGTCATCTGGAGCAACATCCTGAAGCCAACCATCCATGATCATCCTGATCATCATTGCAACATCCTGCTGCATGTCATCTGGAGCAACATCCTGAAGCTCATCATCCATGATCATCCTGATCATCACTGCAACATCCTGCTGCATGATCCACCTGATCATCAATGCATCCACCTGATGCATACCAAGTATCTACCTGATACATATCATCATACATGATCCACCTGATCATACAATGTATTGACCTGATACATGATACATATCACCATACATGATCCACCTGATCATACAATGTATCCACCTGATACATATACAGATACATGGTCCAAGCATCCAACATGATTCATATACAAAATACATACACATGATCCAACTGATCATATCCAGCATCCAACATGATGCATCCATACATAAATGATCCACCTGATCATATCCAACATCCAACATGATGCATACATACATACATAAAAATGATCCAACTGATCATATCCAAGCAGAAACCAGAACATCATCCTGATGCTCATCATCCAGCGCTTACATCCACAGCCATGTGAAGGATCCTCCTTCCAACATGCTTGGAATGGCTTCAGCAAATGTGTCCATCACTTCTTCCTCGAAGTGTCCTCGATCTGAAGAACGCCAAGCCTCTCTCTGAAGTACTCGAACTTCACCCTGGCTAGTGGCTTCGTCAACACATCTGTAATCTGCTCGTCCGTCGCAACATACAGGAGCTTCACAGCTCCTCTCTGCACCATATCCCTGATATAGTGATATTTGATCTCTATGTGTTTCGACCTGTCATGAAACACTGGGTTCTCGGACAGCTTCACACAACTCTGGCTATCACAGAAGATACCAGTAGCCTCCAACGGGAGATCAAATAACTCAGACAGTAGCTTCCGTAGCCATACTGCCTCACAACTAGCTGAACAGGCTGCAACATACTCTGCCTCAGCTGTACTCAGTGCTACGCAGGACTGCAAACTGCTAAACCAAGAGATCACACCTGATCCCATACTGAAGCAGCACCCAGATGTGCTCTTCCTATCTGCAGCACTTCCAGCCCAATCTGAATCAACATAACCCTACAGGTTAAACATTTGATTCTCCTCATACCTGAGCCCATAATCCACTGTACCCTTCAGGTACCTCAGAACATGCTTTACAGTAACCAGGTGAACACTCCTCGGATCCGTCAGGAACTGGCTCAATGTGTTCACAGCAAAGCAAATGTCTGGTCTCGTGTTCGTCAGGTACATCAAGGACCCAATCATCTGACGATACAAAGAGACATCAACCGGCTCAGATGAAGCATCATATAGAAGCTTCAGATTCGATGCCATAGGTGTGGCCATATCCTTGCAGTCCATCATCCCGAACCTCTTTAGGATCTCTACTACATACTTCCCTTGTCCAAGGAAGATTCCATATGCACTCTGCCACACCTCCATGCCAAAAACAAATAGTGCATCATCCCCAAGTTCTTCATCTCGAACTTGGAAGAAAGCTTCCGCTGCGTGTCGACAATTAATCTATCTTTACCTGTAACAAACAGGTTATCTGCATATAAAAGTAGTATCACTGGATTGCCTTCTTCAACCTTGTAGAAAAGGTTGGAATCTGCTTTACTCTTGGTAACGCCCAAACTGGATAGAAAGCTGTCTATCCTACCATACCAGGTTCTAGGAGCTTGCTTCAAGCCATATAAGGCTTTCTTCAATCTGCATACATATGATTCCCTGTCATGTATTTCAGAACCAAGTGGCTGCTCTACATACACTTCTTCTTCAACTACACCATTCAAGGAAGCTGTCTTGAATCCATCTGGTGTATCTTCTATTTCATCACTTTTATATTTCTCAATGCTGCCATCTGCAACATGCTTGATCTGATAGTTCCATTTGGAAGTCATAGCAAACTTCCCTTCATGTCTTGGGATTACATCCCAAACATCATTCTTCATGATCGACGGATCATGGCATTTCATTTCTTCATCCCAGATCCTGGGAACTTCAATATCTTCAATATCTTCAATAGATATCTTTGTTGCTGGAACAAATGTTGTAGTTCTTCTTTTGTAGGAGATGGCATACGATCTTTCCTACACAACAAGTTAAATTGCATGATTAGAAAACATCTCATAGTTTCCAGAACAAATTCTTACACATAAAGAAATATGCCATACAGTCATGCAATTATCTTAGCCAATGCTTCAATACAACATTTATCCATATTCCGTAACTTTCTAGATGCCTTCCAATCTCTACCAGAACATTGTTAAGAGTGTGCACAACTCCCAACATGTCAGCAAAGAGGTTTCATTCTAGATAAGTAGCAATGGAATGTTGTACAGTGCCATAGGCCACTTACCCATGCATATTAGGAGTATACTGTTCATCAATGCAATTATTCTAATATGCATAATACACAACCTAATTCTAGGAACATCAGTATATACATTATTGAACAATTTTATTTAAACAAACAAATATGCAAGAAATGATGATTAAAATACTTATCTTTCTTTGTTCGTTGGGTGGACTCCCTCTGAGTCTTTGCTTCCTTGCAGGAGCTGCTGGAGTCCTAATCTGAGGTAGCTTCTTCTACACCTTTCTGTTGTGAAATGTAGAGAGATGATCAACTCCCTCTGAATATCTGCATCCTTGCAGAAACTACTGAAGTGTGCTCCTTTGCTTTCTTGCAGGAACAACTAGAGTGTGCTCTTTCTTGATCTTTGCTTCCTGAATTACCTGTTCTTGAACTCATATTTATCCTTGGTCCCTATGCATGCTTATTAGTATCATGAATGTGTTATCCTTGTGATCTCATATAAAATCATACATTCATTAGTATACTATTAAAACACAATAATCTCAAGCATGTATAGTCATGATCATTTCAAACAGAAATAATAAGCATTAGCATTCAAGGATTCTTATGGTTAGTCAAATCATAAGAAACATAACATGTCTAAACCTGTAATTACTCAAGCCTATGACTCTTCAGGTTAGTTGAATCATCAATCAAGATAAGAGATATAAAATGCATAAAACCTGTGATTATTCAAACCTATACCATCATGATTCTTCTGGTTAGTCATATCATCAATTATGGTAAGAAACATAATATGCATACAATCATGATTATTCAAACCTATGACTTCATGAATAATCATTATCAACAACGCGATAGTATAAGATCCTAACCCAAGGTAGGAATCTAGCTTGATATAGGAAAAACATACCTGGATTATCATGTTAGCTAGTTATGTCTAACATACCCGTATAATGTCTTTTGGTTCTCTTCAGTGACTTGTGCTAGTAACCTGCATGTCTCATAAGTTAACCATTATAAAACCAAGTTATACATACCTCGTGAATGGATCTTGTATGAGATTCATGACAATGGATGAATCTTTGTCCTCATGTTATCATGATCATATGTTCTTGGACCAGAACATGATCTGTCTTTCTTGGTGTACCTTTCATGTTAGTAGACAACATAAACCTCATACAACACCATAATGCATTAGTACAATCATAAGTGTCAACACCCTACCAATGAATATCTTCTATCATGCAATCATAATTTTGTTAAGGTGATACAACAAATCTAAAAACAAAATTGTACTAACCGTAATAACATGAAGACAAACATACCATAAACTTAATCATGGACAAATATCGAAACATACCTCGATGAGTCATACCTATCGAGATCGCTTGTAATCTTCTTATGTAAGGCCTTATCCTCATCTCCCTCTGAGACAGGAACTTCTTTCACTTATGCAGGTGATCAATCCATCTTCTTCTAGGATTAACCCAATCCACTTGATTTGCAAGAACTGGACCTTGAGCTGGATATGGGTTTGTCAGAGAAACCCCAAAAATTCAAACTTTGAATTTCAACCTTCCGATAGGATAGGAATATGCGCCTTGATGAACTGATCAAACTGGTATATTCAGAATTTGAAAACTGCAAAGTTTCACTCCTCAATTTTGCCTTTGAAACTTCCAGATTCACTAGACGTGACCCTGAACTGGGGTTTGATGAAGCCCACTCTTTTTCCCCATCAAAATGTTTGATCCAAAGCTCTAAGCTTCTATTTTTCTGAGGAGCTTCCAGCCGTGGTCACAGATTTCAAAAATTCCCATTTTTACAGAAGCCCTAATTTTCCACTTTTCTGATCAAAGTCCCGAACTAGGGTCTAATCAAGCCCGGCCTTCTGCCCAACCAAAAATTCTGATCTTGGTCTCTAAATTTCTATTTTGATGAGTAGCATCCAGCCGTGGTCTCCGATTACAAAAATTCCAACTTTCTTCAAAGCCCTAAATTCCGGAAGCCATGAATGAAGGTACCAAAAAATAATTCTGTTTTGACAGAAATATGTACCTGATTGTTTCTAGTGTAACTCCAAAAATTTTGATCCACAGGGTCTGAAAAAGTTTCCTGAGATAGCCTGACCTGTTATCTTTCCATCCTGACAGGTCTGACCTCAATTGGATTCTCTGAGAGAGAGTTATGCCAAATGTCGCAACGTGACCTGTTTTGGGATAAAACAAGAGAGCGAACTTGTACGGCGTGCCACGTGTCACTGTTTTAACTTCGGCCTCTGAAAACAAATTTTGAGATAACTCGGCCTGTTACCTTTCCATCCTGATAGGTCTGACCTCAATTGGACTCTCTGAGAGAGAGTTATGCCAAATGTCGCAACGTGACCTGTTTTGGGATAAAATAGGAGAGCGAACTTGTACGGCGTGCCACGTGTCACTATTTTAACTTCGGCCTCTGAAAAAGTTTTCTGAGATAGTACAGACTGTGTACTACCTGTCACTTTTTACGAAATTTCATTTGGAGCTTCCTAGCCCAAGATATGACCTTTTTCCCAAGGTCACCTGATTTTGACTCAGATCTGGAAGAGGCAGAAACCCTATATTGTACAGATCATAAATCACAAAGTACAACGAATTAGAGGTTTTCCTTTGGACACAAGGTACCTGGAGATCTTAGCTTCGTCCTGTAACAATTTCAGATCCGAAAAATTCGCCAAAACGGATTTATAGCGAAAGTTCTACGATGACTGGTTTTTGCTATATCAAGCCCTAGCATCGTAAGTGCAACAAGTGTCATACATGCCATATCATGCCTTCTTTCAGGCTAGCTCTGATACCATGTTAAATTTTCAGAATTTACTTCAATCTAATCTAGGATCTTAACTGAGAGAACAACATGTACAGCATATCTACAGCATATCAATCATGGACACAATAATGCAAGCACACAAGAGACACAAAGATTTACTTGGGGAAAACCATAAAGGTGAAAAACCCCAATAACTTCCTCAGAGATAGATAGAGCAATGATACAACCAACCAAGAGAGATAGCCATAACCTAGCAGCAGATCCTCCTCCTCCATAAGTGCGCCACTCCTCCTTGAGTGCATGTGTGAGAAGTGAGTGAGTAAATAGAGTGCCTCCCGCAGTCTATTTATACTTGACTTGACTTGCCTTTTTACCTAACTCATGTAGGCTCAAACTTAACCACATAACATAATGCTGAGTGGGCCGACCCCCAATAGGGTGGTCTAATAACCCTTTGACCCACATGGCCGACCCCTAATAGGGTGGTCTAATAACCCTTTGACCCACATGACTTATACAGGGCCGACCCCAAACAAGGTGGTCTAATAACCCATCAAGTATAAGTTACGACACTTACAATATAAATGACGACACTTCCTTATAGAGGAATAATACCATCTCTATAGGAATATAATATACATATATGTGAAATACATTCCGAAGTTACATATAAATCAACATTATGTTGCATTATGGCAGTATATCAAGTGTTCTGTCCCATTGCGACATTGAACAAGGGTTATATGTCCATCAAGGGTTATATGCGACATATTCACAATGTGAAATTTGGCATTCATCAAGGTTTATCTCGCAATGTGATGTTTATCAAGGGTTACATTGCATTGTGGCATTTATCAAGGGTTATGTCGCATTGCGATAGTGCTCGATATGTAACACATATGGTGACACAACCCAAGATGTGACATATTCACAATGTGAAATTTGATGTTCATTAAGGTTTGTGTCACAGTGTGATGCTTATCAAGGCTTATGTTGCATTGTGGCATTCATCAAGGGTTATGTCGCATTGCGACGATGCCCAAGATGTGAAATTTGACATTCATCAAAGTTTATGTCACATTGTGATGTTTATCAAGGGTTACATTGCATTGTGGCATTCATCAAGGGTTATGTCGCATTGCGACAATGCACAAAATGTGAAACATATGGCGACACAACCCAAGATGCGACATATTCACAATGTGAAATTTGACGTTCATTAAGGTTTGTGTCGCATTGTGATGTTTATCAAGGCTTATGTTGCATTGTGGTGTTCATCAAGGGTTATGTTGCATTGCAATAATTCCCAAGATGTCAAATTTGATGTTCATCAAGGTTTATGTCGCATTGTGGTTTTTATCAAGGGTTATGTTGCATTGTTGCATTCATCAAGGGTTATGTCACATTGTGACAATGCCCAATATGTGACACATATGTCGACACAACCCAAGATGCGACATATTCACAATGTGAAATTTGACGTTCATTAAGATTTGTGTCGCATTGTGATGTTTATCAAGGCTTATGTTGCATTGTGGCATTCATCAAGGTTATGCCGCATTGCGACAATTCCCAAGATGTGAAATTTAACGTTCATCAAGGTTTATGTTGCATTTTGGTGTTTATCAAGGGTTACATTGCATTGTGGCGTTCATCAAGGGTTATGTCGCATTGCGAGAATGCCCAATATGTGACACATATGCCAACACAACCCAAGATGCGACATATCCACAAAGTGAAATTTGACATTCATTAAGGTTTGTGTTGCATTGTGATGTTTATGAAGGCTTATGTTGCATTGTGGCATTCATCAAGGGTTATGTCATGTTGCAAAAATGCCCAAGATGTGAAATTTGATGTTCATCAAGGTTTATGTCACATTGTGATATTTATCAAGGGTTATGTTGCATTGTGGCATTCATCAAGGGTTCGATGCGACAAATTCATAATGTGAAATTTGACGTTCATCAGATGTGAAATTTGATGTTCATCGAGGTTTATGTCGCATTGTGATGTTTATCAATGGTTACATTGCATTGTGAAATTCATCAACGGTTAGATCAATGGTTACAGTTATTAATTTTTGCAATGTATTATTCTATATTCACATTCACACACAATGAATTAATCAATGCAACATTGAATTCATATACCGATTGCATTACAAATGTTATCAAATATAACTTACAACTACGAAAAATAGTCCCATAGTGCAACAATTTAACCACTACAACATTATTAACGTGTAAAATATATCATATTGTAAATAAATATCTCCAAAGTACATGATAGTATTATACATATTATACATATCTTCAATATATATAATTTCATCATGTTTTATTAATTAAATATAATAAAAAATTACATAAATAACATATAATTGGCTTAATATATTATTAATTATCTCATTAATTAATATTATTATTAATTTAATAAAAATATTATTAATTAATTAATTAATTAACATTTAATAAACTAATTAATATTTTTGTTAAAGAATTGTTACTTAATTAACTATTTAATATTATTATCATTAACTAAATATTAATATGTGGTGATATTAATTATTATGATTGTTAAATACTTATTATAAATTGTGTATAGTATTTAATTAAATAATATTGTTTCATTTACTATAGTTAATAATTATTCATTATTAATCAATAGTATTATTAAGTTAATAACCATAATATTAATTAAATTATTTAATATTTATTCTCTTTGATTAATTATTTATTCTATTATTATTTTATATTTAATCTTTTTAATTAATTGTTACCATTGAACAAACAATTATTACATCTGTTTCATTATAATATTAATAATTATAAAATATTATAATTATACAAACAATTATTACATCTATTTCATTACAATTATTAATAATTATAAAATATTATAATTATACAAACAATTATTACATTTATTTCTTTATAATTATTAATAATTATAAAATATTATAATTAAATAATATTTTTTACAACACATTATTATATTATAAATAATTAAATAATATCATTTATTAAAAAATATCATTAATGTGTCAAATATATAACCATTTTAATAAATATCTCTCAAATTCATTATAATATAATATATATCTAATGTTTAATTAAATATCTATATAACACATACTTATTTAATATATTATTTGATTATTTTAATAATTAATATTTAATTAAATATCTATATAACACATACTTATTTAATATATTATTTGATTATTTTAATAATTAATATTGTTAATAACTCCACAATAAAAATTATTAATTGATTATTAATAAATGAAATAATTAATTTATATTTTATTAACTAAAAATTAATATTACTTATTGAATAAACATATTTTGTTTAATTAATATTACAAAATATTTAATTTATAATAATATAATATTATTACTTATTATAAAATCATAAGCAATAGTATTGTGTTAATTACTTATTATTTTATTAATATTTTTTATTAAATAAAAAACAATATGAATAATTAATTAATTGTTAATTAATCAAATAATTAATTAGTATTTCATGAACTAAACATTAATATTATTAATTCAATAAACTTATAATTATTTTGTTTAATTACTTATTATTTTAAAAAGGTAATAATATTAATTTATAATTTTTTTTTTCCTTGGAAAAAGTCTGTAATTTTATTTCAAAAAGATGAACAAAATTACAATCTGCACATGTAATAGGATCACAAAGATCCCTACATTGTCACATATTTACATTCCCATGGCACGGGAACAAACCCTCAAACGCCCAAAAGAAAATCGAAAACCAGTGAATTAAGACAGATAGGCTTCAAACCCAGCAATCCAGGATCTGCCTCCACTCCTCAGACTCCACTCCCATACGTATACCCCACCTCCCATCAGCAAAGGCAGTCCAGCCTCAATAAAGAGGGATATGACAGAGCTCCCTGCATCGAGCAGGTAGGCAGCGACTACAATGTGAGCAGCACCCAGAAGAGGCAGCAAACCCTGTAAATGTGCAGAAAACGATCCTATCCACAAAATCCACAAACCAAAAAAATGAAGAACACAACTGATCCAATCCGTCTGCAGCCCTCAGATGGGTACCTCGGCTGGTTCAAGATCCGCCAGCCTCCAAGAAACTACAGCAAAGAACCTAAACCCCGTTATCCATAAGAGGCACAGAACATCAAGAAAATGTAAAGAAAACCCTCCCAAAATCCTTGAAGAGAAAGAAACGCCACTAGCGGCTGTGTAGACTCCCCCGGACGCCATGAAGCCAACTCCCCATGTCGGCCGCCGCCGTCTGAGCCGCAAAAGGGATTGAAGACACCCGTTGCTGTCGCTGGAATCCATGATCCGCCGAGCATGTGGCCGCGGAATCCATCTGTTGCAGAGTCTTCAGTCTTGTGCTCGCACCGCAGCAGATCTACGATAGCCTCCTCACACGGTTCTTGGCCAATGACGAACCAGGGATATGGAGCCCCGTCGCACGGCGTCCTCAGCAAGATGACCAGAAGCAAGAATGGACAGGGACCCTGCTCGCCCTCGCAGCCGCCACCATCACTGCCGAAAACGCCTCGCCCCAGACATCCATCTGATACAACCGCTACCGCCGCCGCCACTGGGTAGCCGGAGAAGAGCCAGCCCCCAATGGGTCGTCGCGCCAAGACATTAGCAAATGCTCCAAGGTGGGAAAAAAAACAAGTGAGGATCGGCCATGGAAGGATCCATGACCGCCCTAAAACTTCAATGAGAGTCGACTTTCAAACTTAGTTGCAGAGCCGTCGTTTCAATATTAATTTATAATATTACGATATTATTACTTATTATAAAATAAGATTATTACTTATTAAAATAATAAGTTTTAATATTAAGTTAATTAATTATCATTTTATTAAAAAGTAATATTAATTAATAAGTAATATTATTTTATGTTTTATTTACTAAATAATAATATTAATTAATTAATTAATTATATCATTAACTAAATTATTTTGTTTAATTACTTATTATAAAATAATTAGTGTTTAATTAAACAATATTATTAATCAAATAATTAAAATATGTAATTCATTAAAATCATTAGATAGTATTAATCTATTAATATTTTTAATTAAATAATCATTAATTAATTAATATTATTATTAACTAAATCACTGTAATATGAAATAAATTATTTTATAATTGTTATGTTTAATTAAATATTATAATATAACAATATTGTTTAATTAAACAATTAAATTAGGTATTTCATTAAAATTATTAAATAATATTATTTCACTAATATTCACGAGTTACTAGCACTAGCAACAGCCATGTTAATAATATTAATGTGTTCCACCTCTATAAGCTTAAATTGGGCACATACTTTTCATATTAATGTTTTTTTCCTATATTATAGATCCCATTTACCTATCAACTTAGTTAAACACATTAATATTATTAGTGTGACTGTTCCTAATTTTAAAGTAATAGGAAAAGATAACCTATACAGGAATGTGGCTCTGCAGGTCATGGTTAATCCGAGAGGTACCAGAGGTGATAATACGGTATGCAAAGCCGACCCAGTTGAAACAAGGAACTGGGCTAGTTAATGGCACCCGCATTTAAACAGTTAGCAAGATGCGAGCGAGTCCTGTAGGTTAACTTTTTCCCTTTCTTTGGATTTAAACAGGCCTGGTATATTTGCTGATTTGGTTGCTATTGACTGTGAGCTGCTGGGGAAGGAACAATTACCATAGCCGCGCTATATACTAAACTTGAGAGACTATACGTAGCGGTTGCACTGCCAGAATTTTTTTTAAACATATTTAGGTTTTCAACCCAATTATTTATGAAAAAAAAATACAATCATTAAAGGCCTTATGGGAAATCCAAAAGCAAAATCAAGATTCAGAGTGGCAGAAAAGAACATACAGTTTACATAAGAAGTTTATTGAAAAGCATCACAAGGTCTTATGGGAATAATATAGAAGTTCAGAAAGTTGTATATCAGAATACTTTTCCAAAGACAATTAACGATTAAGGTAGCGTTCAAATCTTTTGCAAAACCCAATTTCTTATGAAAGTAAAAATAAAAGACAGTCAGTCGCTTTGACACAATCTCGAGGCGGGATTTGCTACCACTACTTGGCATACATTCAGCGCGGCGTATACTCGTAGGAGTTAACAACAACGCTGTAATCGGCTTATGAACCGGACGGTACACATACCCGTTAACCAATCTTCACGCCAACTAATTAATGATTTTATTTAACTATAACCAGTACGACTACCATAAAATTCATCCCATACATTTGTAACTTTCTGTTTAATTTTTTATAAATGCCTATAGACTAAAAAATGTTTTGAAAATCAATTTAATATGAAAATTAAAAAACTGATTGATTTGAAAAATGCTTTCTGTATAATCAATTTAATAAGAAAATATGAAAATTGATACATCTTGCCACTCAAATAAGTTTACATCTTGCCTTTATTTAATATAAGAGGGCAATCAAATAATGTCACATCTCAGGCGTGTGCAGAATACGTACAGACCTCGCAAGTATATGCTTACAATGACAATTACAATGAGTACAGACCTGGCAAGTATATGCTTAATGCTAAAAACAAATGTAAGAAGACTTAATGTTGTGACGGCGAGTATTTCCACTCGCACCGAACTCCAGCCAACATGGAATTGAGGAAAAATGCAGAAGAATACACCAGATTCTGAAATTGATTCACCAAGAAGATAGCTGCCAATTCCCCACTTCACCCAAACGAGGGCTTGCACAGCACTATATACCCATTTCCCAAACATCTTTTTACCCCTAACTCCTGCCGCTACGCAACCAAATACAACGCACGCTATCTCCAAAATTATCACTGCCCAAACAATAACAACTCGCTTTCTCGGCTCTCGCTTTCTCGGCTCTGTCGCAATTCTGCCCAAATATAAATGCAAGCAGTCCATGACCAAAGCTATAGCAATGGCTACGATTACCACTGCAACTCTAGGTATATTGAGAGCCACAGAGTCTATATCATACCATTTACCAGCTGATCCTTCAAATGCCATAAACACAATCCAAAAAATAGCGCAAATCAAGTTGAAGGCAGCTACTATAGATGATAAGGTTCTGAAGCCTAGAAAATGGCCCCGAAAGGTTAGCACTTGGTAAACAAGGGTGTCCTTATCAGTAGAGTTGATATCAATAGACTTGCTATTCTTGGACATCACCAAAGCTGTGCTTAGAAATGCATTGGCAGCAAAGCCACTTTCTTCACTACCCACAACATAACTTTTAACTGCCTTTCTTGCTACCATGGCGGTAGAGAGACCATCCACTCTGAACCATACAGTTAATAGAAGGTTGATTAATATTTCTGTCAACCTTGGCAATATTAGGGACGGAGTGTAGAATTTTACAATTAATCCTTTTCTCAGCTGCTCTTTGCCTCTCCCAGCAAGGTAAGTGTCCTTGGTTCCCTCTGCCGTGTAATTCTCCATGGCATCGGAAGCCATGAAACTCACTCCTCTCTCTGCATTATCTTTAGACCTGAAAGATGTGATCAGCAGCTTTGTCCACTTATCATTCGCTGCTAGATCCACTGGAATACAAATGCAACTATGCTCTTTTTGGACGTAATCCACAGGTATTTTAAAGAATGGAGGGAATTCTACCTCGACCTTACCTTTACCAGTGCACACAGAGTCTGCCTTTTTATCCTTTCCAACCTCGGAGTCACCCTCTGTTAATCTCTCCGTGTGGCAACCCTTTGTTAGGCATTCCCGAGATGGCAGTAGGCACTGGGAATCAGACAGTGGCTTGAGTGTTCCTGCAGGCATCCAACGATGAAGCACCTTTGTAACCTCTTCCACTTCCACCTTTCCGAATACAATGCATTTACATGTTTCATTGCAAGTACACTTAAATCTGTCGTCAGGTTGTTCAGCAGCATATTCGAAATACAAAAGGATGGAGTGCACATCATGGGCATTGGAAATGTACCTTATGAATTGCTTCATGGATGAATTAGGCTTGCTGTATGACAGTATTACAACGGAAGCCTTTTCATTTTGATGTTCCGGATCACATGTAGTCAATCCAGCCCCATTATTTATGTCGTGGAGTTTGGGGCCTGTTACAGTACCCAGAACATCCCTGGCACCCAGTTCGAGATCTAGCCTTCCTTTGGAGATACTTGTAATAAGAACCGCTAAATTGCCGATGGCAGATATTCCCACCTCCGGAAAATTAACGAAACCAGCGACAGCTTCACTCAACTCAAGCTGTCCTACAGCAACATAGGAAAGCCATCCCAACCAGACAACCAGCTTTATAATCAACACGTTCATCGTGCATAGGCTTCCTTTGGAATTCTTGAATACGCCCATTTCAAGATACAATGGAACCTCACGTTTTTCTCACGAGTAATTCAACACAAAACTTGCCCTGCATAATTTTTATATCCGAAATCTGCATGTAGCATATTTTTTGGGAACTACAAGGGAAATCTGCTTATAGCATATTTTTGGGCAGTACAAAGGACCCACACTAAAGTTTAATGTGGGCAGATCACTCAATTGCCGAATAAAAGAGCTGTTATTCTTTGTTCTTTATTTTTCCAAAGTTAATTAACTTGTTTCTTTTTCTTTCAAATAAATGTCGTGATAAGAATTGGATATTATATACGGTTAAAGTTTGCAGATAGACATCCACTCAATTGATAAAGTAATTAATTTTGCGATGTTCTATTTTTTTCTCAAGTTTAAAGACCTAATAATAATATATAATTGTCATTAGCTTTGAACAAATGTTTTACAAGAAGTTTTATTATTATTTACTTGATAAAGCAATTAATTTTGCGATCTATTTTTTTCTCAAGTTTAAAGACCTAATAATAATATATAATTGTCATTAGCTTTGAACAAATGTTGTACAAGAAGTTGTATTATTGCTTTATTTGAAGAAGTGTTCTACAAGAAATAAGTTTTATTATTGCTTTATTTGAAGAAGTGTTATACAAGAAAAAAGTAGAGAGAGTACATAGAGTATTTGTTTATAAGTAAATATAATTTATATTTTAAAAGAATAATGTTTTTTAATATTCATTTTCTATAAAAATAATAATAAAATTATAGTTTAATTAAATATTAAAATTAAATTAATGTATGAAAATTTTATATTTATATAAATATTGATTTATGTAATTATTGATTTCTTTTATAGAAGTAGTTTAAACATTATATATGATTTGAATTTTTTTTTAATCTTTGAGTCAAATTGTAATTAAATGTACATTTAATGCATAAATAGATTCCAAAATATATTAAAAAAAACTTAAAATCCTAACATGTTTAAACTAGTGCTCAATGCATATTCTCTTTCTTGAAATTATAACCTACATTTTAATTTCCGTAATTCATTATATTAAGTATATAATTCAATTACTAAAACTAAAACTAAAATGTTTGGTTTTTTTTCCAAGAAAAAAGGCTTATCTTTATTCTATTTAGAGCAAAAATACATTCTTAAGTGCCTTTTGGCAAGAGCATAGAGTCTAGTGATCAGACAATGCCATTACAGACAAAAAAGAAAAAAAATTGATCCTACAAGATCAATAAGCGCTTCACAATATTCAAATCAGATTTCTATATAATGAATGATCTATTTATCAAGATCAGTGCCTCCTTGAAATTCTTCCAAATCAAGAGCTCCGACATGAAGCAGTAATCCTCGCTTGGACATAGAGTCAGCTTCCATATTGAACTCACGCTGAGCGTGAATGAAAGTGAGACGGTGAAAGGAATCCTTCACAAGTTTCAGTTGATTTATTAGATACAAAATCCCAACATGAGAAATTTCGGAATGCCCCTGCATATATTTGATCACTAGCTTAGAGTCACCCAAGATCTGCAAGTTGAGAATATTCCTCCCGAAAGCCACATTCAGAAGAAAAAATAGTGCTTTAAAATATGCTTGATTGTTGGTTCCATCACCCAAACCACCCCACCCTTTGTGATAATGATGAGTGTCTAGAAACAAAATGAATAAAAAACCTCTAACTAAATTATGATTATGTTTAGCCCCATCGAAAAAAGACTAGGGCCTTCCTTCATCAATCACCAAAGCCACAGGTATTCTATAAGTAATGGGAGAATGCAATGGCTTGTATGCAGCAAATAATACAGCATCTTGCAATGCTACCTGCAAACTACAAATAGATTTATCTCTGAATATGGAAGCATTTATGGCCAACCAAACCCCGCAAGACACAATGATAGGGAGGCTCCTAAACACTTTGCTTGCTCTGGAGCTTAAAAAATGGGTTGAAAATAGAGATCGATAGAAGTTTTATCCTACTAAATAGGGAATCCCATCAGTCTACCTACCCCCCCAAACAGACCTGAAAAATGAAGACATAACGAAAATATGCAATACAGATTCAAATTATGTTAATGCTTCAAAATTGCACACATGCGACATTTCGACGATTCATCATGTAAAACATCATCAACATAAAGAATGCATCTCACCATAAGCATTCTCACCAGATCGAAAGCACATTATGAGTCCACAAGTTCCTGGAAACAGTCAAAATAAAGGGTAGCGTGGGTATTACATATGTTACCCATGTTATAACACAGGTTATCTGAACAATTCCCACGCTACACCTGTGTGGATTTTCCTTCGATAGCCATGATATTGTCAAAACGATGGGACCACTTACTTCCAACAGCACATTGAAGACTCAATCCTCCCCAGAGATCCCAATTCGTCTCCTCACACACTTGGTGGCATTAATCAGCCCCCCTTGTATACCTTGGAACCAGTTCATGAAGGAGGTGAGTTCACATTTGGATCTAGTTGTTTGTTGGCCACCTCTTGGCCTATAAAAGAAAGCCATTGGCATGCATTTTGTAGAGAGAAATTAGAGCAAGGTTATGTTGTTGGATTTGAGTTGGAGATTCCTTATAGCCCACCATTTCCTACCATTGTGAGCATTTCCAAGATTTCTTTCCACCTACCATCAAAGGGCAGGTGTTTCTCTCCATTATTCTGTCATCTACTTAGAATTTAGTTTGGACAAGAAAGGCCTCCGTAAGGGATATTGTTGGCTTCCCTTGAAGCCTTCACCTCCTGGGTGTTGTAAAACTATTCAATTGGGAAATACAAGAGTGGTTTAGCATATTTTTGGTTGTTGTTGGAGTTTGCATATTTCCCCCGTCTCTTTCATTTTATTTTCATCAATATTTTCATGTTTGGATGTGAACTATACTAAAAATATCTTGCAGGATCACTTGGAGGAATACCAACAACCATCAAAATTGTCTCCAAGGACAGAGGACTTGTAGCAACCTACAAGGCCTAGACCATCACCAAGTGGAAGAGTGCACTTGTGCAATTTTTCCCACAATAGTTCTAATGGTGACCATACTCATTTTTGTTCATTTATTTTTGAACTAGGTTGTTTTATGATAAGTATCTAATTCTGGGTGTTTTTCACTTGCAAGAGAGCAGGTATTCCACCTCTTGCTTCTAGAATTTGCCCCCATCACGGCCATAGAAATTTTTTTCCCACAATTGCATAGTTCTTGGCGTCTTTGCAGCATTGATAGCGTGGAATCAACTTTGAAAATCATGCATATGCATAGGTTATCAGTCCACAACCCACGCTACACTGCTCATTGCAACCGCATAGAAGGTCAGTGCATTACCTGCGCTACCCGCACATCTGTTTTGTATTTACCCATGCTGTATGCATGGCAGAGTGTGATTTAGCCGCGCTAATGTTGATTATTTTCTTTCTATCTGCATAGTATAGTTTGACAGCCCAATTGTTGCTTACTAGTGAACTTAAATTAAGGTTAATTCACCCAATTACTTAATTTTTTAGTAATTAGTGCACCTAGACCAATATTGGGAAGTAAAGAGCACATCTCTCTCGAAACTTAACTAGGTAACCAACTTTGAGGCTTTCAAACGGGCCCCATTGTTGTCACTAGTATTCAAGACCACTTCTTGTTTATGCATCAAATCAACATGTTATTATTAGTAGTATTTCTAGTGTAGAAAACACTTTTTGCACACAAGCAAGGACCTAAAGACACTTGTCGCCTGAAGTATTCTCTTCACCTCGCACTTCATGTGAGCTTGGTGAATCAGAAAAACAGTGAGAAGCGTGAAGTATCTCCATTGCACACTTGTTTATTTAGTTAGAATAATTTGATTTTGCAAAGCACCATGAGCACCTCTTAGAGTTAAAAGTACATATTGCTTGATATACTCTTTTCGTTAATTTTCCAACGAAATCATTTGGTTTTTTTGCTTTGATCACATGTGTTTGCTCCACTAGCAGACAATAAGAGGCCTAAAACCTCTTCCAATCCAAGTATGCTCTTCACCTTGCACTTCATGTGATATTGGTGAATCAAAAGGGTAGGGATTGTGAAATACCCCTCTTACACTCCATAAGTGAAACATACAAACCCTTTAAAATAAACATTGTAATTGTCTTAACGAACTAACTCCTCCACAGTAGGTCAAAAAACAACATTTTAGTTAGGTAGGATTGATTGGGCTAGGCATCCATTAATTCCCACCAATCTAGTTTCATTAAAAATATTTTGAAACATAGAATTGTTGTCCTTTAAGGTACTTACAAAATCCTGCTATAAGCAAGTGTTAAAAGAGAACCTGGATCAAAAGTGCACAGTGATCAAAGAGGTTAACGTCATGTTATAGCTGCCCTTCTCTCCCTTACAAGGCACTCAGCTTGTTGTGGGGAGATGACACTACACCATGTAGGCCGAACCACTGATCCACACTTGATGCAAGGTAACTTAATGGCCCAACTTAGGATATCACCAAAGAGAAATTGACTCCTGAAGTTATCTATTAACGTTGGGAGGTGTTTCCAAGTCTTCTTGATTGGACCATTGTCCCCATCAACAATAGAACTAGCTCTTTGTTACCTCCACTAGTCGATTGGTGAGTGGATACCATTATCACCATCAATTGTGCTTTTGGGAGGCCCAGTTACATTTGAGAGTAAGGACGTTAGGTCTTCTAGGGAATTTACATCTATTTTATTTTTAACTACAAGTTCACTAAATTGTAATAAAAAGAACCTACATGTGGGAACTCATGCACTAAAACCAATATTGCACATATCACTCACTTATCGCTCCATTTTGCATATGTTGTGGTTGGTATATTTTTGCATTTGTTCAATTGTGTTTATTCCATTATCACTCTCATTTGACACAAATCCTTCACCATTGAGGAACAAAACAACATCCTAAGATAGTCTTGTAGACTACAACGCCTATACCCTCTCTTGATGGGTGTCATTACACCTCCCCCTCGTATTACATGCAGAGGGAATTCAAGCCGAGATCGTTCCTAGATAGCATTAATAGGATCATCTAGTCGAGGCCACACCTTGCTAGGTACATTTTATCCCCTCGGAGAATATATTAATTACACCACTTCTTCCCCCATCGGAAGTAGTACCTCACTGTATTTTCCCCAAGAAGATCCCTTTGACCCATCCTCTCTCACAGGAGGTCATCCGTTGTTTACAACACCACTTGGGTCTCCCCCTCATCGAAATCACATCCAAAACAGAATGGAAAGACCCATCATCCCTACCTTACCATTTATGGCTAGTTTAAATCTACTTGATTTGGCCAAATTGACAAACGACCCCATTTCTCATGATGCGACATGGCTGGCTATGCAAGACAAGCTTCCTTCCGATATTCCAAAATTCAAAGGAAAACAGGGAGATGATCCCGCTAACCTTGTTATGTCTTTCCACCTATGGTATTCATCTAACAACATAGTGGATGAACCTATGAGTCTTTTCCTCTTCTAGCGAACCCTCACTGGAACGACAACAAAATGGTATGTAAACCTAGAAAGTGGCACTCATTCCACATTTGTGACATTAGCCATCGCATTTATTACGTATTTCCAACTACCAATCCGACATGATCTAGGCCTCAAAATTCTCAGTGAGTTTCATCAAAATACTTCCACCCACATCGCGGACCACATATATGAGTGGTGTAGATTACACACACTATGTAAGATTGAAATACAACCTCCCTTTCTATTGGATTGGTTTATCATATCTCTCCAACCCGCCATAGCCAAAGATGTTGCCACCTCCATGCCACAAAGCATGAAATAGGTTATTCTAAAAGCACAACATTTTGACCTCATATATGCATAGTCTGGATACCTTTACATAATCCTCCCTAATGCCCCGTAACATCAGTCATTAAATCCTACACCTTCAGGCTCGTCACATTCGGCGGATGGGCTTATTGGGTCCATTTTCCATTTAGGAAAGGTTCCTCCCACCACATTGATGCCATTAAACATGGTTTGGTATTACCCATCCATGCCACCTGTGTTGGTACCCCCTACATCGGTACCAACACCATTAGTTGTTCAATTACAGTATTAACCCTATAGTCCTATGTACATACCCAAACATTAGCCAAACAATGATGGTTCCTACACCGTCGTTGGTTCTAATCACTCCTACATCAATCTCTTATGAAGTGCAAACAACATTTATCCCATTGTTGGGATATAATTCGTATTACTCTTTCCCATTCCCAACTAGTCAGCAACCTTCCCCTCACATGGGGGTTAACCTAATTCAACCTACTTATGTTCAGCAAGCTCAACAATTTGAGCAATTGAATGCTGCAAACCCCCAGAATCCACATACTCAGGGGAAGAAGAAATGAAAGAACAGGTAGAACCAACATTTGGGGCAAGGGGGAAATCCCCCCCCAGCAAAACGAGAAAAAAGGTGATCCAATTGCAGGGAATAACAATCCCCCTAAGTAAGGGAAGAATTCCCCCCTAAGAACCAATTATTGCTGCTCCATCTGCAGTGATTATGGTCATTACACACATCATTGTCCTCTTCTCCCCAACTGGAAACATTTAGTGGAAGCTAAAAAGAAGATGGTGACAAACACCCCTCAGGAAACAAATCCTCCCCGACCACAAAAAACTACATTATAGAAACCCTTCACCAATCAAATGGCAGTTACATAAGAAAAAGATCCTCGCCCAACGGGCAATGGCTCTTTCCAAAATATCTATACGTTGGATATAAACCTTCACATTAAGTCCAAAACATTGCGTACGAATCACGTATGTTCCATATGTTCTCAATATGTGATCCACATCGCAGTTGGCATTGTTGTCTAATGCTAACATCGACTACAACAAGTCATCAATGTCGATACAACTTTGACAAGTTTCGACTCGACATGACTTCGACAAACTCGACAACTTCGACAAGTTCTGATTTCGACACAACTCCGACGAGTCTCGACTTCGACATAATGCGACACACTCTCCACCTTCGACATGTTCAAAAACCTCATAGTTTAGCGATATCAACATGTCAACATTTGACCAGCGACTATCGAACTTTGACAAGCCGTCTCTTTGTCTTCCAGTCGACGGTAACGGTTGAACTGTTGAATAATTCTAACTTCTTCTTTGTAACTGAACGTAACGGGAAGGCACCGAAGCATCTCATAATTCTATATAAGCATGTATAATATTGTAACATACATCAATCAATTTATTTGCAAGTAATAGAGAAGAACAGTTCGCATTCCTGCATATTTTCTATGCGTATTTGTGTTTATCTGTGTAGTGTAATCCTACTTTTGCTCATTTTGTTTCTTATTGCTTTCTCCATAACATACCTGACTCATTCAGTTGAACTGTTGTCACCCTCGTGCTTCCTAGATAGGATCTGGATCATTGGTATCAGAGCTCGCACTTAGTTTTGTTCATGCTTAAGTTATGCGTATACACTTCGCTCGAAGTTACCGACTTATGCCAGTTCAAACTCACTCTCAATCTCTGCAATCCAAGCAGACACTACCTCCAGAAATGACAGAGGAAACACATGATAGACATGCAGCTGACGAGACAACACAACTTATTGAGCAAGCTATGGCTCGACAATGGACTGAAATGTTCTCCCAATTCAACGAGATTCTCATGCGATTTTCTTTGACATCTGGAGGATCTCCGACAAGAAATCACTCCGATAAAATCAGCCCCTTCAAAGTGCAAATGAATTTGGACATACCAAATATTGAAGGTAAGATTGATGCGAAATCTGTCGACAATTGGGTACAACAATTGAAATCCTATTACGCTGTGAATCAACTCTTAGAAGCTGAAAATATCACCATTGCATCCTTAAATATGTCAACATTTGTGCATTACTGGTGGGAGAAACTCTCGACAAAGATGGAGAAAAGCGGAGACCCCATCGACACATGGGATAAATTCGTCAAACACATTTGAAAGGATTTTTACCCACCGAAGTACCTTGAGTAGAAGTATAAGAAGTGGAAGCATCTAAGGAAATGGAAAGACCAATCAGTATAGAGTTACACCGATGAGTTCTACCGACTCATTACTAGACTTGGTGTCCAAGAAGAAGAGAAATTGTTTGTTCTGATGTACATCAGTGGATTGTACCAGTACATTCAGCAGGAGATGGAATTTCTGACTGTCAATACGCTTGCAGATGCATTCCACTATGCCACCCAAACTGGAAACCAAGCGTAAAGGGAAAGCATGCTTCACGACAAAGCCAACATCAGGACAACCACCCGACTTCGACAAGTCAAAATATTCTCAGTCGACACTGCCAAAGCTAGATCATGACAATAATCCTTTTCAAAAGAAGGAATGTAGAAAACAACTGCCTACTGGAAAATGGTACGATTAACACCACTCATCTTGTCATGATACATCTGAATGCAAAGCTCAGAAGATATTTTTTGCACAAGTGTCGATCTACGATGCGTTCGACGAGATGGTGGAAGCATCTGATCCAGACGCAACGACCCTTTTTACATCGACCACTCCAATAGCTTCAACTATCGTTAACGAGGAGGAACGAGAACACCTGTTCCATACATGGATATGGGTCCAAAGCAATGCATTACATATGATTGTGGACAACGGTAGCCAAAAAAATTTTGTTTATGAATATCTCGTAAAGAAACTAGGTCTTGTTACCACTCCGCATCCTCATCCTTACAACATCAGTTGGATGAAGGATGGACAAGAACTACGGATCACTCGACAATGCAAGCTCGCCTACTTCATAAATCCTTTTGAAGATGAAGTCCTATGCGACGTGGAACCACTCTCTATAGCTGACGCCCTGTTTGGGAAACCTTACCTATAGTACAGACATGGAAGTTATCAGTCACGGACTCGGAAGGTGATTGTCAGAATCTGAAATCAATGGTTCAACATACCAGAGCTTCAACCTACACCAACGGTTGCAGTGATATCTTCCAAATAGACAAAGAAGCTCATCAATCATGCTCAGACGTTCACATTAATCATGATCAAGCCGCAGCATTCTAAGAATACTACAACGACGAGTCGAGTCACCGACCAATGCAGCTCCTAATAGAAGCAGCAAGTCGATCATATTCTTGATGAGTACCATAACCTCTTTCAAGCTCCCGATGGAGTACCTCAACATTGTTAGGTAAAACACTCCATTGAATTTTTTCATGGTTCTTCTTCGCCTAATGCATTTGTTTACAGAAGATCCATTCTGGAAAATGAAGAGATTTGTAGATAAATCCAAGAATTAATCGACAAAGGACATATCTGACCCAGCTCCTCTCCTTGTGGAAGTCTAGTCGTTCTAGTTCCAAGAAAGATGGGACTTGGCGCATGTGCATCGACTCTAGAGCTCTCAACAAAATTTCAGTAAAGAATATCTACCCTCTACCACAGATAGACGAGCTTGTCGACTATCTGAAAGGTGCTAAATTATTTACTAAGCTCGACCTCAATTCAGGATACCATCAGATTCCAATCGAGCCCACAGATGTGTGGAAAACTACTTTCAAGACCAAGGAAGGATTGTTTGAATGGTTAGTCATGCCTTTTGGCTTAACCAATGCACTCGCGACCTTCATGTGACATATGGATAACCTTCTTCGACCTTTCATTGGAAAATGGGTCATTGTCTATCTTGACGACATATTGATTTTCAGTTGATCATGGGTAGAACATGTCGAACATCTTCGACAAGTCCTCGACACTCTCCAACAACATCGACTCTATCTGAGCATGGACAAGTGCTCTTTTGCGACGACCAACATGAAATATTTGGGGTATGTAATTGACTCTGTAGGAATTCATGTCGATCCAGAAAAAGTACATATCCTCAAAGATTGGCCCATTCCTAGAAGCATTCAAGAACTAATAAGTTTTCTTGGTTTGGCAAATTTCTATCGATGATTCATACTCGGCTTCAATCACATAGCCTGGCCCTTGAATCAATTGACGAAGGGAAGTGGGAAAACTGTCTTCCAATGGACAGCAACCCATCAAGCATCTTTTGAAAAGCTCAAACACAAGCTCTGCACTACACTAGTACTTGTGTTACCTAATTTGCATCAGCCCTTTGAGATTGAGACAGACACATCGGACTATGACTTAGGTGTAGTGATCACTCAGTCTGGTCACCCAGACGCTTTTCATTCTGAGAATTTTAATAACACAGTTAGAAGATACTCGACGTACGAAAAACAACTGAACACCATTGTGCAAGCTCTCAAGCAATGGAGCATTACATCCTTGGCAAGCAAACGATCATTCTCACTAATCAAAAGCCTCTATAGTAAACTACGACACAATAAAAGTTGCATACAAACCGACAAATCAAGTGGATTAATTAACTACAACAATTCCAGTTATTGATTAAGTATCAGAAAGGTAAAGCTAACGCCTCCACTAATTTCCTCATTCGACCACCCATTACTCTCCTTTTGACAGTGATGAGTATGCAAGGATATGACATGACCACTTAGCCATAGTTGTATGAGGACGAAAGCGACTTCTCAGCAATGTCAAGTCCCCTCCTAGTGTCCTTGTCCACTACTTGGATCCTCCCATCCCTAGGGGGTCTGAGTTAATTAATTAAATGAGAATTTAATTAATGGGAAAATTTTGAGGCAATTATTCCATAGTATTCAATTAAATATTAATTAATTAATTAAAGTCTGAAGTTCGGAGTAATTATGACTTTGTAATATTTTTATTAATAATTTTGGCTAATAAATGTTGGCAAGTGGTAATGACTGGACTAGGAGGGCGCATTGGTGTCAAGTGGACCTCACTTGTCTTAAGTGGCAAACTCAGAAAATCAAGGAACACAATGGAGGAAAAAAGAAGCAAGGAAAATAAAAAGGAAACTGTCATAAGCAAGCAAAATCAGGCAAAAGCAGAAAAGTTGGAAAGTAATTAAAGTGGTAAAAAACAAGAAAAGTAGTTAGAAGAAATTTAGCAACATCCAAGCAAGCTCACAAAGGTGCACTTGCTAAAAGCAGTGAAGGATTACAAAGAAGGAAAGATTTTCAAAGCAAGAAGTTTCCATTTTCCACAAGGAAGGCGCCCTTCCTCATCCACAGGTGTGGATGGCTTGAGGAACATGTCACTTCAGCTATTTACTTATGTTTCCAAGTTCATTTCATAACTTTTGATCATTTGTGTTTTCTCATGAGAGCTCTGAGCCTCTTTGGTTGAGTGATGTGCCTCAACTGTTCTTCTTGGGAGATGTGCCCCAAGGCCCCATAGTTTCTAGTGAGTGTTATGCGGGTCCAGACCGATCTCTTGCAACCATTATTAGATGCTTCCATCCTTCATTGAATATCTACAGTCATTTGGAAGAGAAAATCCCTCACACAGTGAATTTACAACTACTTTTGGAGAAGGTTCACTAGTTGAAGAAGATAGCTCTAGTGAATGTGCCCAAGGGTTGATGGAGAGTTATTTCAGCCATTTTTGTAGATATCAGATATTTCCAAGATCATAAAACAGCGTCATATCTGATCCATCCTTCTCTTCTTAATCATTCTCTCAACCTCAGCTAGATTTGGAGGTGTTTTCCTTGTAAGAAGGAGAAGAGTTGAGAATGGTTCCCAGTATTCCTCATAAACTGAGTGTGCACTCCATACTCTGTTTCATACATGTTGAATACCAAAGTACACTTTCAGATCAGATATTTAATCATCCCATCTCTTCTTACAGCTCTTCTGTGGCTCTATTTAAGGATTTTCTAGTCTATAAGACACTGTATTGTTGAGGAGCAATTAAATGAGTGAAAGCTTGGCTTGGTGAGTTATATTTCGACTTTTTGTTCTTTAATATAGTATATCAGAACATTATAACACTTCAAAACAGATTATTTCAATTAATGAAAGTCATTTAGTAACCAAGATTGAAAGACTAGCTCATTGAGCACTATTTTGTGACTAGTTTTACAGTAATGACTTCCAAATTCATTCTGAGTGTCAGTTTGTATTTTTTATATTTCAGGAGGTTAATAATCCATTATATTTTCCATATCATTCCTTGCTTTAATAATTTGGAAGCATTTAACCCCCTTTTGAAAAGCTTGGAAATTAACTAGCTCAGTAATCCGTGGTTGGCATTAGACTTCCAAATCACTCCTACTCTTTCCAAATATTTTTGAATGTTTCCCAGTGCATACATTGAACTTATTTTACTTTCATAGTTTATACTTGGACCCTGAGGAACCCACCCAGTCTAGTAAGCATATGCTGGTGCACCCAGGAAGCTTTGGAGTAGACTTCAGCCTAGTTGATGCTCGAAACATAAATGGCCCCAGTGTTTTGTGCTTAGGAATCTTTCTCTTATCTAATTAGTTGTTGCTGCACATTCCTCATACAAATTACAGAATTGAGTGTTCATCCTACAATCCTCATATCTAGCCTTAGTCTCCATCACTTACTTCCTGCTCTACTCAAAAAAATTGTCAAAAAAATAACTACTAAGTTTTATAAAAAAATTGAGTTAGATTTAATATCTTGGTCCAATATTGACTAGGATATTACAGTGGTATTAGAGCATGGCCCTCTGAACCTACTCTTAAAATTTGTTATGAGTCCGAAGAGAATTCCACTCCCCAAAGGAAAGAACCCTGAAGAACCATTTGTGAAAGAAGAGGTGGAATCCACTGGAGGGAAAATACAAGGGGGGAATAACATGGCTGAAAATGATGATAAGGAAGAGTTTAGAATTTTTGTGCATAGCATGTTAAAAGGGATGCATGACATATCCCACAATATCATTCAATTTGGTAAAGAAACTAGAGAATTTTTTTCTAAACAATTAGGACAGAAAGAGGTAGAAGGAGCTGCAGTGGGTCTCAAAATGATGATAGGAAGATCGCTAGTGGAATCATACTTTCTAAGACTGGTCCTCATAATATCCCTAATGAATTCAAATATGAATCCAAAGATCACCCCCGATAGACCATGCCAAAATTCCTTGATGAACATAGGGAAGAACAACCCGAGATTCCTACTGAAACAGTTAATGCATGGGAAGACCAGTATGTAGAATACCAGACTTTGAGTGAAGAGTGCAGAAGGGCTCTGCCTTTCAAGGATTCCTGTGAAGCACAATACAGAAATCAGCCAAGAGGAGGGCATAGGAAGCCAACATATAATTATGAACTAATAAATGCAATCGATAATATTCAACTACCTTTCTTTGATGGGTCAACAAAATGCACTTCCAGCTCCTGGGTGTAGAAGCTAGACACCTATTTTCAATTGAATCCAATGGCTGAAAGGGATGCCATCAGAATGGAAACTCTGTATTTGCAATATGAAGCTAATTACTGGTGGTTCCATGGCATGAGGACTTTGGGTCATGACCAAGTGACCTAATATGTAGAATTTACTAGGATACTAATGGAGAGATTTGATAGAAGGGACCCTGAAATTGCCTTCACGGAACTAGCACATGTTAAGTAGACCGAGACTCCCGAAGCTTATATATCTGAATTTAAAAAGTTTGTTGTAATGGTTACTGATATATATGAAGTCCACTTGATTCTTCTGTTCATAGAAGGTTTAGCAGAACCATTAAAAGGGTTGGTTAAATCCTACCGACCAACTACCCTCCAAGAAGCAGTGAGCAGAACTAGGGATCTACAAGATGCAATCCCAAGAACCAGATATCCACCAAAGTTTAATGCACCTGCTAAAAATAAGAACCAAAGGCCACCATTAAGAAATGTGGCTGCCCCAAATAGAAAATATTATTCATTCCGAGATCGGGATGAGCTAAGGAGGAAAAAGCTGTGTTTTTCCTACCAAGAACCTTGGGTTCCGGGGCACAAATGTGCCAAGGGTAAGGCTCATTGTTAACACCCAAAAAGTGTTCACTACCTCATTACCACATTATATGGCTCATTTGTCCATTTTCCTACCATATTTCCATTAAAATCCCAAAAAATCCCATTAAAAAGCCTCCAAAAAGGCCTAAAATGCCTCCAAAAGGCCACAAAACCATCAAAATAGCCTAAAAAAGGCTAAAAAACCCCCTTTTCCTCCAAAAATAGCAAAAATCCCCTAAAAAGGGAATAAAAAATACATCATAATGAGGAAAAGGAGGAAAAAACCCTATACAGCTGCCCAAAACTATGTGTTTCCTAAAACCATGGGTCAGCACTCCACCACCAAAAAACTATAAATAGGTGATGGAGATCCCTTATTCCATATCCACAATCACAAGCACCCTTACTCTGCCAAAATCTCTCTCGAAACCCTAGTTCACCTTTGAACTATTTTCACCTTGAGAGCCACCTTTGGCCCATCCCCAACATTGGAGAAGGAGAAAGGAGCATTCTGAAGCTTGGAGCATCCTCTTGGACACTGCAAAGGGCTTCATCAACCTTGACACTCAAGGTAACATTAATATAAAACCATTTTTTACATCTTTCATTTATGTCTCATGCAATGTTTAAAGTAGTTTGTTAATTGTTGTTTTAGCTTAATCATTTAATCATTATTGAACTGCTACTAAGGAGTCCATTCTCCTTAGTAGGTGCTCATTGGCACAAGCTAGGGGTAAAACCCTAGCTACAGTTTTGGCGACTCCCCTAGTTTTCGAATTTCTGGTTTCCGTTTTTTAAATTTTTTCTTTTCGGCTGTCCCTTTCGGCCGCCGCATACCGCGTTTTTTCCCTCTGCAGTCGCGTCCCGACCGCGCCTTTCAGGCCTTTACCCGCGATCCGACCGTGGCTCTCAGACAGCTTCCGACGCTCCGCCGGCGGATTCAAGTCTGTTACCTGCGATCCGACCGTGGCTAATCAGCCTATTTGCCGCGATCTGACGGCGCCTGTCGGCCTTTTTCACGCGTCCCGACTGCGGCTTTCTGCCTCTTTCGGGCGTTCCGACTGCGCCTGTTAGCCTTTCTGCCGCGACCCGACTGTGTCTTTTCCCCTGTTTCCTGCATCCCGACTGCCACTGTTGGCCCGATAGCCGCGACCCGACTGTGTCTTTTCCCCTGTTTCCTGCGTCCCGACTGCCTCTGTTGTCCCGATAGCCGCGATCTGACCGCCACTGTTTCCCTCAAACCCGCGGTCGGCCTGTTCTGATCCGCCACAGACCCGCGGTCTGATTTCTGCTCTTTTCCTGTTTTGAGCCCAGCCCCTCTTGCTGCAATATTTTCTGCATTTGAACAGCCCTCTGTCCCACCTGCAGCCCACTTCCTTACAGCCTTTCTGCAACATAATTTCTGTTCCTTTTACAGAATCTTTTTAAAATTTCAGTATTTTTATTTCAGAAAATTTTGCAAGTTAAAAGAATCAATTTCAGCATTATTGATAGATTGGAAGTTGCCCTCCCTTGTGGCACTTCTATTTTTGGGATCATTACCTCACGAGCACACACTCTGTCACATAAAATCAAGTGAGCCTTAAAAAGTACCTAATTAAACCAACATTCTAACCCCACTTGGGGAACACAAAAGAATCATTGTAGTTAGGTAGAATCAGGGGGATAGGCTTCCAATAACACCCCTTGGTTATTTCACTTGAGACATAGTTGTTGTCCAACTAGGGAACCAAAATCCCCTAGTACTTTTTGGCACGGTCACGACCAGTTTATCAGAGGGCCTCTCCCTTAGGAGGGTTGAAGTCGGGAGACTGGTTCCGAAGGCCTGAGTGGAATACCGCACTCCATTCAGTAACCGAAGGGCTACCTTTCGCGGTTCGCGGGATATCCCTGTATAGGGGTATTGCGGTCAACGAACTAAACGACAGATTCACCTTTCTGGACGTGTCATGAACGGGGTATCTTAGTTGCCATTCTTCTAGGATTGACTACCCGGTGTCCCTCCCGGTAGGGGGATATCATAGCCACTTGGCTTTCCTACTCATATTGTCTGACTTGGATTTCATCACCTTGCAGAGGATATGTTTAGTTAAGTCAGAATACTTTTAGTTAGGTGTTTGCATGCTCCTTTACCTCCCTTTGGTCTAGTGAGTCCACCATTTTTCTTTTTTAGGAAACCTGCTGCTTGTTGGTATTCTGACCATCTTTGTTGTTACTCCACCCATTGTAGCACAGCTGTTGCAGTGGGTGTTTTGAGTTGGTTGTTGGCCTGAGTGCCTTGTTTTTTAGCTCTCCTTCTGCACACTCGGTTGCATTAGGATTTTTTGAGCTGTTTTTATACTCACCTCAACCCACAGAGATTTGACACCATCCGTCACCATTGAGTCCCCGAGACATTCTCAGCGCCTCAGGGGCGAGCCCCCACAGCACGGTTCTCTTGACACCACACGTCGTAGATTCCGATCATTATCCGTTGATACCACTCATCACAGATCTAGAGCCTTGTCACTTGACTCCACTCGTCAGCGACGTAGGTCTCCGTCACCAGATAGTGACGCACCTTACTTTACCTCAGATTCTGACGAAGAGTCTGAGAACCCTATTTACACTACCCCCACTAGCCCCATGGCTGGTACGACTTCCACTCCATTTGTCATAGGGACCATTGGTGGCACATCCACCACTACACCAGTTACTACACCTGTTTTTGGTATGCCCTCCATGGGGCAACCATCTACCGTTCCCCTCACGGTACCTATTCCCACAGCGGGAATACCTATCCCCACTACATCAGTGGCTCACACTACCAATGGTGGTGCTGGACCATCCTTCACTACCTCAGTTCCCCCACTTGGGGGCACCACCTCACATCTTGTCCCTCCACTTGGGGGCACTGGCCCCAACTTGGTCCATAGCACTACTGTGTCACAGCCTTCTTCCAGTTTGCCATTCATGGCTAGCCTCAACCTACCTGACCTGGCCAGATTGACCAACGATCCTATTCGACACGACCCCACGTGGCCTCATATGCCTACCAAGCTCCCCTCGGACATCCCTAAGTTCGAGGGCAAGGCTGGTGAGGACCCACAAAACCATATCATGTCTTTCCACCTATGGTGTTCCTCTAACTCCATCGTGGATGACTCTGTTCGCCTCCGTCTCTTACAGCGCACCTTCACTGGCTCTGCAGCCAAGTGGTATATTGAGCAGCCTCATGGGACCCACACCACCTTTTCTTCCCTGGCCTCGACCTTCCTGCAGTTCTTCCAGTTGCCAGTCCGCTATGACGCGGGCGTTGAGATCCTTCTATCTTGTAGACAAAACACGGCTACCCATATCACGGACCACATCCATGAGTGGCGTAGACGTCGTAGCTTATGCAAGATCAAACTAGACGACCGTATCTTCCTCGATTGGTTCCTCAAGTCCCTGCTTCCTGTTATTGATAAGGATGTAGCTTCAGAAAGACCCCAGTCTGAAGAAGAGGCCATCCTTAAGGCACAGCAATTCGACCTCATTTACGCCCAGTCGGGTTACCTTTATACCATTATACCTGACGCCCCTCGCGGCGAGTCCTCCCATCATGATGCGCCGGGGGCATCCCACGCTGCAGATGGTATCATTGGCCGTGTTTCTTCGCATCCCCAACCATTTTCTATAGCACGTCCTACCCCTGGCCCCGACCTGTCGAGGGCTACCTCCCAGTCTGGAGCAACCAACTCATATGCTCCCATGACACATCACCATTCCCATGGACCTTCGTGTCCACCTCAGTGCTTTGGGTATGCGACTCCTGCTTATGCTCCTCCAGTCGCCCCTCAGCCTTACTACCATCAGCAGACTGCCCCGGCTCCTGCGCCTTCACAAGCCCCACCAGCTTATTATCCGCCCCAGGCAACCCCTGCGGCACATCCACAACCTGCTCCGCAGTCCTATCAGCAACCCCCTCAAGTTGCTGCACCTGCTCAGCCTCAACCTGCATATCATCCTCCGCAGCCTGCTCCAGCACCTGCGCAACCTCAGAATCCACCTGCTGCCCAAGGGCAAGTTTACGCCCAACAGAATCCGCAGCAAAACCAGAACAACCAACGTAACCAGGGCCAACAGAACCGCGGCAAGGGCCGTAATCGAGGAAACAACCAACCTGCAGACCAAGCTGGTCAACCGGCTAATCCCCCTGACAACAACAACGCGGCCCCCGCTAATCAAAACCCTGATCGCCCGCCCAAGCAGGCTAAAAACCCCAATCTGCGAACAAATCACCCTTGTTCTATTTGCGGGGTCTATGGACATTACACCCATGCTTGCCCACATTTGGAGCGAGCTCGGCAGCTTTGGGTTGACGAGGCCCATCGCCAAGGGCATGCGGCTCCCCAAGCACCGCCCAACCCCCCCAACCTCAACAACCCCCTTTGGTGCTGCAAAACCCATTACCGACCCAAGGCGTAGTGAACACTCGGCCGTTGGCTCCCCAGCAAGCCAATGCACCCCAACAACAACAGATCACTTACGCTGCTCCTGATCAACCCATGTTTGACTCAGGTACCCACCACTTGCTGATGATGTCATCTGCTGACGTCAACCTACAGACCCGTCGGAACCAATATGGCTCCACCTCTGAAGCCAATCCCACGGACAAAACTACTAATGCTCATCCCACCGATCAGGCGTTACGTATACCTCCGCCTCCCATAGACGGCGCCGCGAAAGCACCTCGTTTCCCACTTCGCCGAATCAACAATAACCCTAATGCGCGCGCTGCATCAAACTACAACATCGTAGACGACCTAGCCCAATCTCCCGCAGCCATGTCTGCATTAGAGGTCTTGAAGAACTGCCCTTCCCAGCGCAAGACTTTACTCTCCGCCATTGGGGGGATTGACCCAATCGATTCGCATTTGATGGCCTTTGATTTAGACCAGTCTGAACCACGCCTACCTTCCAGCTTAGCCTTCCAAGTTACTGTCTCCGTTAGGAATCTTGTTATCCATCGGTGCATCATCGATGAGGGTGCCTCCACATGCGTTATGTCTACATTTGTATGGCAGAAGTTAGGATCCCCCCCTCTCCAGCAGTCCACCACTGCGTTACGTGCCTACGACGGTCGTTCGGCCCAGCCCCAAGGCCTTCTACCCAACGTTCCAGTCCAGTTAGGTGGTAAAACCGTCCTTATTGACATAGAGGTAATCAATGCCCAATTGGATTACAACCTTCTACTTGGCCGCAGCTACATGTATGCCATGCGGGCGGTTGCCTCTTCTGGCTTTCGCACCATGATGTTCCCCCATGAAGGACGCGTGGTTAAGATTGACCAGCTCACCTACTATGATCCAAGTGCTCCGGCGGCACCAGAAAATGTTCTCCCCATGGTTGAACAACCTGTTTCTCCTGCCACCACCTCGTTTGTTTCCTCTACGGGGCCTGGAGTCTACTCAGACGCGCTGATGACTTCCACCTTTCACTCCATTCCTCCGCCGTCATCTACGCCCGAAATGTCTGACTTATGTACCTTGTCCCATGACATCCTACCACCTAACACTCAACCACCCTTGTTGCCAAAACCACCACTGGTACCTAGCCACATTGGTGTTACACCGATCCATACGATCCCCTTCCTAGTCCCTCCATCGGGAGTAGTAAGCGCCCCGGTCATGGCTACCCTTAGCCTCCCTGGGTTAACCTTGGGATTACCTGTATGGTATCTTTCGCCTCCCGTTCGCCCGCCGACACCAGATGTCGTCCTCCAGCCGGTGCAACCCATGGCTACTACCACTCAGCCACCTCCCGGTGTCTCTACCCCTTCGTCCTCCACGACACCTCCTCCTACTCCCAAACCCACTGGGGGCAGAGGTCCTCAACCTTACACTGCTGTACCACCTCCAAAGACAGTCAAGAACCCTCCAGTGTTTCGTGCTCCTCCCAAATGCTCGCTGTGTGACGAGTTGGGCCATGCGACCTACCAATGCCCACAGTTACCCGCATTGCAGAAGCACATGCAAATGCTCGATGACGATCCTAACATCCCAACTGTCGAACTAAACCCTACTCCTAAAACTAAAGATAAGTCCCTACGTACCAACCACTCCTGCGCCATCTGCGGTATTTACGGGCACTATTCACATCATTGTCCCGATCTCCCGGATTACAGAGCGGCTCTCTATGAGATGAACAATCTGGATCTTGAGACGGCACCACCTACCATTGAGGATATTTACCCCCTGGTCTCTCCCCCTTCTGGAGAGGTTAATATCATCTATATGATCTCTTCAACCAATACTTCAACCACGACCCCCTCGTCAACCGATTTGACGACGCAAACTTTCCGTACTGATGAGGAGATTCTTGAGGCCCTTACCGCCCCGGATTATCCCTGGGATGATATGCATCATCGTTCCTACTTCATCCCAGAAGAATCCTCCTCTAGCACCGCTACCCCATACGCGGTTGAATCCAAAGACTTCCTCCCCACCAAGGTCGACTGGTTCAAGGACCCTATTCCTGCTCCTGATGCCTTCGAGGAAGTTAACATGGCCAACATCTCACCTGTCATCCAAGTTGATATCGCTGCCCCGGGACGTGCCCCTGAACTCATTACTTTAGGAGCATTCTGCAGTAAACAAGAGATTGAGGACTACAAAAACCTTTTCAGAGAATTCCGTGATGTCTTTGCCTGGTCCTATACCGAAATGCCTGGTCTTGACCCCGCCATTATAGAGCACCACATTGACACATGGCCTGATGTACCCCCCGTTCGTCAGAAACAGTGCCCCACTGGCATAATAGATTACATCGACCCTGGGATAAGGGCCATGATCAATCATTTTGAACCTTCCCCATCACATCTATCTCAGCACATCGATGAACCCATTGTTCAAACCAACACATATGTGATCCACAATCACAAACCCCATGCACATAGCATGGGGGCAGGTCATTAACCCTGCTCACTTTTTCACAGTTGTGATCTCAACCATTTTTGAGGTCACATATCACTTGTAGATTTGATTTGCTTTGATACACCTAGTATTCTTCCCCCACGGGTCATCATTTCTCCCCACCACTGCATCCTTGGCTTGGTGGGATCACCTTTTACCATTCCGGAGTCTTTATGACCTCCGTTTTTCACCATTTGCACCGTCGGATTCATATTTCCGTGCCCATGATGATGCTTGAGATCATTTCTCGCTCTCACTAGGACCAATATCAACATTGTGTCCAGACACCACTAGTCGCCTCGGTTTGCGTGCCACATCGGCCGTTCTCCATTTTTCACATGTTTTATATCATCGGATTCATTTTTCCGAGCCGGTGATGACGCTTGAGATCATTTCTCGCTCTCACCTCCAGATTTTTTGGGCATTTTTCCAAAATGACCACGTCACCTCGGTTTGCGTGCCACATCGGTCGTTACCCATTTTTGACATCCTTTATATCGCCGGATTCATTTTTCCGAGCTCGTGATGATGCTTGAGATCATTTCTCGCTCTCACTTGGTACAATTTCAACATTGTGTCCCAACACCTTGCTGCCTCGGTTTATGTGCCACATCGGCCGCTATCGGATTGTTCCACTTTTGTACATGAGCCATTCACTCCTGTCATACTGCAAATGTCTCGTTATTTTTCCACCATCTCATTCACCCCGCAAGGAGGTCCATCAGTGTTCCCACCTACCCTCGTTCTTGGTCATCATCACTCAACCTTGATTGAACACTTCCTCCTTGCCTGGCCATTTCCTTTGTCCGGTATAATTTTATCCCTTTTTCGGGCCGGACAAGTCCTTTACGAAAAAGGCACTTAGGGAGTTTCCGTTAAGCTCTTTTCTGACTCCTAAAAGAATGAAAAGATCACCGAGCAATCTTGCTTCCTTTCATGCTCGCTAAAGTACCTGAAAGGGCGTCTATCTGGTATAAGTTTAACCCTTTTCCGGACCTGGTAGACTAATTACGAAAAAGGAATACTCTAGTCACACTGGCTAGAAGAGTTCTTCATTGCATCCTTTTATGCTTATTTGGGCCTTGGAGACTAAATCTACGAAAAAGCAACCCCCTGGAGTCTTCTTACTTGCTTTCAGACTCTCTAAAATTGAAAGCAACCACGAGCATGAACTGTCCTGGGCTCGTAAAATCCACACGACAGTACCATTCCATCATTTCAGAGTCTTCTTATTTGCTTTCAGACTCCTTAAAATTGAAAGCAACCACGAGCATGAACTGTCCTGGGCTCGTAAAATCCACACGACAGTACCATTTTACACACACTTCTTCTAGTTCCTTAACCCATGAAGAAGTTTTCCCCCGTGCCTCCTGGCACTTTGATCTATCACCTCGGCAGCACCCCCAATCAGGTCGCCTTTGTTCAGAGTATTCTGCAGTCTCCTGCCATTTTACCCCAGCTTGAGTCTCCCTCAGCCAGTTATCCTCCCAGATCCATTACAGCTATGATCCCTCTCCCCTTAGTCAGTTTCATATGCTGCCAGATCATTTCCATTATCATACTCTGAACAAAGGAAGTTTGAGTCCATCCACTTTACTTGCCCAGTTGTCCCCCCACTTTATCAGTCCTGCCATCAGCACTCTCACATTTCGATCTTGTACCTCGCGCTCCTGTCAAGGACACATCATTGCCTTGATAGTTGCAGGTCTCCCTCTGTCGACGACAGCTCCTCTATTCCAGAGGATAGGCCCAGAGGTCCCTACGCCTTGGACTTATCACCATCTGTGGTAAGTGCCTACGGATCATTCTGAGAGGAGACATCATTGCCTCTCCGAGTGGTTGTTCCTCACATGTTCGACTTCAGCACCTTGATCGCATCGTTGAGGATCGCGTAGGATTATATCCCATCAGTTTTTTGTCGAAGACCCCGGATTTCCCCCGACTTTAGCACATTGGTGAGTCACTTCGGAACACCCAGTTATATGTTCCCGTGGATGTCCGGGCTGCGTTGGCGATTGTATTCGGAAGCCATCCAGTTATATGCTTCCTTGAGTACCCAGTTCAGTTCCAGTTCCAGTTCAGTGTACCATGGAGATTTTGACCCCAGTCATTATGATCCAGCAGCTCATCAGTTCCTTTGGTACCACACTCAGTAGCACTGTTGATTGTTCCAGTGCATCAGTTCTGCAGTTCACATATGATCCGCTCAGCAGTATGTCCCAGATTTGTGTCCCCTCTGGACTCTTATGATGTACACAGTGGTCATGTATATTTCAGGTCCCCATTTTTTGGACCCCATTGTTATTATGTTATATCCTGATACGAGCATGGGAATGCCCGCCTCGTCCATATGATCAGATGATTCCTCATCCATTATTGAGGTTATGTACTTTCAGTCCTTGCAGTTGTTCGGGATCGTTGTTCCGGGCTTCAGTTTGTTTCTTCTCTTCTCTCCACATCCCAGGAAAACCATTCATGACTTATGATGTCCATCGGCCATACGATTAGCTCCTGACCTCGCACATCAGGGGGCAATCTGTTAACACCCAAAAAGTGTTCACTACCTCATTACCACATTATATGGCTCATTTGTCCATTTTCCTACCATATTTCCATTAAAATCCCAAAAAATCCCATTAAAAAGCCTCCAAAAAGGCCTAAAATGCCTCCAAAAGGCCACAAAACCATCAAAATAGCCTAAAAAAGGCTAAAAAACCCCCTTTTCCTCCAAAAATAGCAAAAATCCCCTAAAAAGGGAATAAAAAATATAACATAATGAGGAAAAGGAGGAAAAAACCCTATACAGCTGCCCAAAACTATGTGTTTCCTAAAACCATGGGTCAGCACTCCACCACCAAAAAACTATAAATAGGTGATGGAGATCCCTTATTCCATATCCACAATCACAAGCACCCTTACTCTGCCAAAATCTCTCTCGAAACCCTAGTTCACCTTTGAACTATTTTCACCTTGAGAGCCACCTTTGGCCCATCCCCAACATTGGAGAAGGAGAAAGGAGCATTCTGAAGCTTGGAGCATCCTCTTGGACACTGCAAAGGGCTTCATCAACCTTGACACTCAAGGTAACATTAATATAAAACCATTTTTTACATCTTTCATTTATGTCTCATGCAATGTTTAAAGTAGTTTGTTAATTGTTGTTTTAGCTTAATCATTTAATCATTATTGAACTGCTACTAAGGAGTCCATTCTCCTTAGTAGGTGCTCATTGGCACAAGCTAGGGGTAAAACCCTAGCTACACTCATTACATAGAATTTTATCTAAAAGTGATGAGGAATAAATGAGTGCTAAAGTTAGAGAATAAGAACACGTAGAGGAGGTGTATTATACAGCAGAATAAGAAGAACCCTCACAACTAGAAGGAAAAATTGTTGTTTTGAGTGGAGTTCCCCTCTACCACACTATGCGATTTAAGGGAGTTGTAGAAGGGCATAAAGTTTTAGTTTTGGGGGATGGGGGTGCCACACATAATTTCATAGATGCAGCCATGGTAGAGAGAAGGAAACTAAAATATGAAAAATTTGGAGGTTTCACAGTCATTATTCCAGGAAAAAACAACACTATGCAGTGTGACCGGTGGATTCCCAAACTGCAGGTAACTATTGGAGACCATACTATAACTGATAGTTTTTACATTATTGATGTTGATGATACTAGTGTTGTTTTGGGAGTGCAATGGTTTTTTTCCATTGGTGAGCATGTGGTATATTATCAGATTCCTCAAATGTGCTTTAAAAGTATTGAAGGAAAACAAGTGGTTTTGAGAGGTGTCAACACCTACCCAAAACAAATCATTTCTGCACACAGTATGAGATCAGTTTTGAGGCATGGTGACATAGAGTGGGATGCTAAATATTTTATCACCACCAAAGGGACTACCATTGATGTGTCAAAAAATTTGGAAGATATCCAAAGATTGCTCCACAAACACAAAAAGGTGTTTGAAGATATGCCACATGGAAGGCCTCCTGACAAGGGTACTGAGCATTGGATAGAGCTGGAACCTGGTATTTTTCCTATAAAAATCCATCCCTACAAACATCGTAAGATATTTAAGGATGAAATAGAGAAAACCATCAAAGAGATGCTTGAGATGGGATTCATAAGATCAAGCTCCAATCCCTTTTCTTCATCAGTGGTTTTGGTCAAAAAGAAAGATGGAACAATGCGCATGTGCATTGATTATAGAGCTTTAAATAAGAAAACCATCAAGAACATATATCCTATTCCAAGGTTTGATGAGTTGCATGGAGCTAAATATTTTTCCAAGATTGACCTTCATTCTGGTTACCACGAAATCAGAATGAAAAGTGAAGATATTCAGAAAACTGCTTTTCGGTGCCATTTTGGGAATTTTGAATTTTTGGTCATGCCTTTTGGCTTGACAAATGCACCAGCAAATTTCCAGTCTTGCATGAAAAGAATATTCAGCAAACAGCTCCGTAATTATTTACTTGTATTTTTTTATGACATTATGATTTATAGTAGGACATCGGAAGAGTATGTGCAGCATTTGGACAATGTTCTAACTCTTCTTGCAAAACAGTCCTTTTATGCTAAACTGTCAAAATGTGAGTTTTTTGAAGGAGCTCCTCTATATTGACCACATCATTGGGCAAGAAGGAGTCAAGTTACACATGGAGAAGATCCAAGCAATCCTTGATTGGCCAAGCCCAAAGAACATAACAACTCTAAGAGGATTCATTGGCTTATGCACATACTACATAAAATTTGTAAAAGGATTTTCCAAACTCACTTCTCCCTTGACAGACCTTACCAAGAAGGGTGCTTTTTGTTGGAATGAGGAGGATGAAAAATATCTTAACAAGATGAAGGAAGTTACAAGAAGCTGCCCAGTACTTACACTTCCAAATTTTAGCCAACCTTTTATATTGGAGTGTGATGCCTCAGGTGAAGGAATTGGAGCAGTATTAATGCAGAACATACATCCTATTGCTTATGAGAGCAGAAAATTGAAGCCCCGTCAGAAGTTGTATTCTATCTATGATAAAGAGATGTTATCCATCATGCATGCATTGGCTAAATTCAGGCAATATCTACTGGGAGGCAAGTTCATAGTCAAGACTGATCACAACAACTTGAAGCATTTCTTGACCCAAAAAGAGCTGAATGACAACCAATAGAAATGGGTAAGCAAAATTCAGTCTTATGATTTTGACATTGAATATAAGAATGGTAAGTTGAAAGTAGTTGTTGCTACCCTCTATAGAAAACCTGCTTTTTCTTGGTTGCAAATTCCTACTGATTGGAAAGATCAATTAATTAGTGAATATTCAAAAAATCAGTTTGCATGTGAATTTTTGGATAGGATGATTCATGATAACTCTTACCAAGCTATCAATGATGTTATTTATTACAAGAACAAAAATTTTCTAACTCCTGAATCCAAGTTGAAAGAGCAGATTTTGATGGCCTCCCACAATGCACCCATAGCAGGCCATCCTGGATTTTTGGAAACTTACTGGAAGGTAAGAGAGAGGATCACTTGGAAGGGCCTCAAAGATGATGTATTAAGGCATGTGCGGGAATGTACTGCATGCCAGCAAAATAAAGTGGAGCGCACTCATCTTGTTGGCCTCCTACAGCCACTGCCAATTCCTGAACATAAATGAGAAAGTGTGTTAATGGATTTCATCACTGGTTTTCCCAAATCTCAGGGTAAAGATAGTATTTTTGTAGTAGTTGATAGATTGACTAAATATGCTCACTTCTTTGCTGTCACAGCTACTATTACTACCAGTCAAGTTGTTGCAATATTTTTTAAAGATATATTCAGATTGTGTGGGCTACCCAAGACCATAATCAGTGACAGGGATAGTAAGTTTACCAATGCTTTTTGGAAGTCTTTATTTGAATTAGTGAATACTAGTTTGAACCTCAGTACAATATATCACCCATAGACTGATGGCCAAACTGAGAGAGTTAACCAGTGGTTGGAAGGTTATCTCATAAACTATGTTACAGGGCAGCATAAAGCATGGGTCAACTGGTTGCATCTAGAGGAGTTCTGCTCTAATACTACATTTCACATGTCCATTGGAATGACCCCGTTCAAATCCCTCTATGGGTATGAGTCCCCCACTTTTGCAGATATGATTTTTGGGGATTGCAAAGCACATAAGGAAAAATATTGGCTGCAAGAAAGCGAAGATATACTCAGGGCAGTCAAAGAGAATTTGCAGGTTGCACAAAATCAACAGAAAATCAATGCAGATAAGAACAAAACAGATCAAACATTCCAAGTAGGTGACTTGGTTTACTTAAGATTTCATCCATATAGACAAACCACCCTAAAGACCAAGGGAGCTAAGAAATTATTGCCAAGATTCTATGTGCGCTACAAGATAGTAAGGAAGGTGGGTGAAGTTTCCTATGAGTTGAATCTACCATCAGAAAGCAAGATACATAATGTCTTCCATGTGTCATGCTTGAAGAAAGCAGTTGTCGAGCAAGTCAAGATTTCAAAAGAACTCCCTCCACTTGATGATGAAGGACACTTGGTTTTAGAACCTAAAGAAATTATGCAGGTGAGGGAAAAGGATTTGAGAATCAAAGTCATCAGAGAATATTTATTCCAATGGAAGGGGTTTCCCAGTGAAGATGCCACATGGGAAGATGCGAAGATCCTGCAGCATCCCAGTCTGAAACTGCTTGAGGATAAGCAATCTTGGGAAGGGAGGACTGTCATGTCCCCTACCTAGTGTCTTTGGCCACTCCTTGTATCCTCCCATCCCTAGGGTGTCCAAGTTAATTAATTAAATGAGAATTTAATTAACGGGGAAATTTTGAGGCAATTATTCCATAGTAGTCAATTAAATATTAATTAATTAATTAAATTATGAAGTTTGGAGTAATTATGAGTTTGTAATATTTTTATTAATAATTTTGGCTAATAAATGTTGGCAAGTGGTGATGAATGGACTAGGAGGGCGCATTGGTGTCAAGTGGACCTCACTTGTCTTAAGTGGCGAACTTAGAAAATCAAGGAACACAATGGAGGAAAAAAGAAGCAAGGCAAATAAAAAGGAAACTGTCTTAAGCAAGCAAAATCAGGCAGAAGCAGAAAAGCGGAAAGTAATTAAAGTGGAAAAAAACAAGAAAAGTAGTCAGAAGAATATTAGTAACATCCAAGCAAGCTCACAAAGGTGCACTTGCTAAAAGCACTGAAGGAGGACAAAGAAGGAAAGATTTTCAAAGCAAGAAGTTGCCATTTTCCACAAGGAAGGATCCCTTCCTCATCCACATGTGTGGATGGCTTGAGGAAAAATTCACTTCAGCTATTTATTTATGTTTCCAGGTTCATCTCAGAACTTTTGATCATTTGTGTTTTCTCATAAGAGCTCCGAGCCTCTCTGGTTGAGTGATGTGCCTCAACTGTTCTTCTTGGGAGATGTGCCCCAAGTCCCTATAGTTTCCACTGAGATTTATGTAGTTCCATATCGAGCTCTTGTAGCCATTATCAGATACTTCCATCCTTCATTCAAGATCTACAATCATTTGGAAGATCATATCCCTTACACAGTGAATTTACAGCTATTTTTGGAGAAGGTTCACCAGTTGAAGAAGATAGCTCTAGCGAATGCACCCAAGGGTTGATGGAGAGTTATTTCAGCCATTTTTGGAGATATCAGAGATGCACAAGATTAGAAACCACCTTCAAATCTGATCCATCCTTTTATTCTTAATCATTCTCTCAATCTCATCTAGATTCATAGGTGTTTTTTCTGTAAGAAGGAGAAGAGTTGAGAATGGCGCCCCAGTCTTCCTCAGAAACTCAGTGTTGGGTGTATTTATTGTCTTAAGGAATCACCAAATATTTAATTATCGACTAGGGTTGGTAATCTTAGGGTTGTGGAACAATATATGCTGAGGTAGAGTGGTACCTAATACGTCAGCTCGACTGACCTTGGAAATATTTAAAAATGAAAAGATTGAAACATCTTTGAAAATGAAAAACCGAGTCAAAATTCAAAAATACAACTATTAAATTGATTAGACCTAACTAAACCAATAGATCAGAATAGTATCAATCTATACTACTCTATTATGTGAACAATAACTGAAAAGTTAAAAACAACAATACTATTCTAGGAAACAAGACTTGATCAAAAGCAAAACTATTCTTATGAAATTGGAAACTGCTGATTAATGATTCAAACTCTAATCTAGGAATTAGAAAACAATTATGAATAAAATTGGAAACCTATCTATGAAGTGATTCAATTCACGACGAACTATGAAAACAAGAAACTATATTATCTTAAAGAAAAATTATAAACTACTTAATAAATTCAATAGTTAAACGATCCATGCATTCAACAAATACTGAAAACTAAGCTAAGCTACCTAATTCCATTCTCCTTGAGGATTCTGAGGAAATGTGTTAAATGTAGTAGGAACGGGAGAGAATGTATGAAAAATGACTTTCAAATGTGACAAGGAAACATAATGAAATCAAATCTAGTTTAACTTCTACAAAGAGATGTAAGCTAAAGAGTGTCCAATTACAACTAACTTTAAACATTGCAATCTATTCTTTATCCATATGCAAATGACATGGAACAAAATGTAATCTAGAAGCAAGTAGAAAATGTAATAAATATATTTACTTGGAAATGAGTTTGATATAGAAGCAAGTAGAAAAATTTATAAAGATATTTACTTTTGAATCAAATCCTATTCTATGAACATCTTCATTAACTATGTGGATGAAAAGAACAAATCCTATGCTTGAACTAAAATTATGATTAAACTCTGAAAAACTAATGTGCTTTGGAGAATGAAATTACTAACTTTAATCCACAGTTAATCTTAATAAGAATTAAGTAGACTAATCTAAGAATGGAATTGACAGGTTCTAGAACAGTAACAAGTTAAGAAATCAGAGATGAAAGAAACATTATTTGAAAAGAAAACTTAAAACAAAGTTAAGGAAATGAACGAAAACTAAGAATGAATATGAAACTTAATTGGAAGTCTATGTGGTTCAGAAGAAGGTCCTAATTACATATATAAATGCTGATCAATTACGAGAAATATTACAATTCGAAAATCTAAGAAATTGAACTCTAAACAAGCATAAAAACAACATAGAAAATATTAAAGTCCGTACGACAATCCAGATGACAGTCCGAATGACAGTCCAGATGACAAAAAATGAGATAAATTATGAAAATGAGCAGACTGAATGATTCTAATGCCACCTGGTTTATGCATATGAACCTACAGTGCAAGAAAATGAGTAAATGAATTGTTTAAAATTGAAATAAAAAGAAGCCATTTATACTAATCACTATCTAAGGAAATAAACTATTTCTATTGCATTATAAAGCAAGGTTGAAACGTAAGTAAAGCTAATCTATAGCTACATGAAAATGAACATAACTAAATCTAACTACAACTGAACTTGAACTATTGAAATAATTAAACTCTATCTAATTGTAATGGAAAACTGAAAGCAAACTAAAGGAAACTATGCAGGACCTATCGTTCTAGATTCTGAAAATGTAAATTATATTAACAACAAGAAATAAATTATAGGAAATAAAACAATATCTACAGGAAACCAAGTTAAATACTGAAAAATGAAAATATTTACTTGCAGAAAAGAAATAACAATATATGCACAATAAAAACCTCTAGTTGTTGACGGGCCTGTCTCAGCAATCAGGGATTGTCTAGCTCAAATTAATCACCAATAGAACATCAACAGCTGAAGCGTAAACTTCTATTAACTGAATCAAAAGTTACAAAGTCGTTTTCAAGCTCTGCATATTTCTCTAACTACTGCTGCTAACTTCTAACTTCTATATTTGCTGCATTTCTCCACCAAAGGCGTCTTTATATAATTTTTTTATAGTAAGGGAGAAGTTCAATGCTTTCAGTGGTCAACATCTCTAAAAATAGGAGGTCGTAATGGCTATAGAAACGGCTCAACACAGCACACAGGTTGTCTGTCTGATTCCACGGGTGTTGGTTCTCCTTGACGCGAGTAGCCGTGATGTGGGCAAAGAATGTGTTGTCAAGCTAGGCAGACATGAGCATGGATCTTCTAGAATGAAGGCTCACGAACCTTGAGGGACATGTTGCCAGCGGAACCCATGTCACCGTTTTTGTCTTTAATGCCCCGAAATATTCCAACCAATGAATCCAATGGTGCGAACGGAGGGTTGAACGATGGCCCGAATGCGGCTGGGCATCTTCAACGTGAAAGCACATCTGAATGAAGGTCCGTTTGAAACCCATAGCCCGCAGAATGAAGTCTATATGCCAAGCGGGTCGAGAAACATTGAATTAATGTTTAATAAATCATAATATGATAATAATTAATCAAGAATTGTATGATATGCAAATAAGTTCATACTTGGGTTTAATTGACAGTATGAATGGTAAGACGTATGAATTAATACACCAAAATTGACAAAAGCAGTTCCAACAGAGCACGTTTAATGGCAAAAAACGATGACAAAAATGGACATCAACATTCCCCCAATCTGGAGATATGCCAGGTCCCACTGAGCAAAACAAAGAGGAATTCAGGAAGAAGGCTGAGCTGCAGTAGCAGCTGCCTTCGACTTAGATGAGGAAGTAGATTTAAGCTTGAACTTCTTGGTCTGGGCTCTCAAGGTATCATGCCTCATCTGGAGAGAGTCATGAGGAAGTAGATTTAGGCTTGAACTTTACTTGTATACGCAGTTCCTTATTCTCTTCGCGAAGCTCGGATATTGTCTCAATGTACTTCTCATCTAGGATTTTTAATTGTGTTATGTCTTGGGTCAATCTGTCCATGGTCTGATGGAGAGGAGTAGATGGTTCTGCAAGAGACTCATGATCTCTGTGAGGGCTCGATCTCCTTAAACATGTTTCGAGATCAGTAAATGTAGTGTGTTCCTCAGGAGCCTTATCTTCAATGTGTCCAGGAGAAGGATCAAAGATAGGATCTTCAATTAAACGAGCAGAGACATTAGCTAACACAAGAAGTGGTGTTTCAAGGACAAGGTCGTCCATCTAGTCATCAAGACTATCTGAATGCATTGGCTGAATGACGGATTGATCGATAAACTTGAAGACGGTCTGGTTGATAGACTGATGATGATTGGTCTTTCTTGATTTTGTGGGTATTAGTGAAAAGAGTGGGGGTTTCGTGGTCGTGTCCTCGTGGACAAGCTCAAGAGAGGATGGATGAACAAGGTGCATTTCTCCAAAGGCATCCTCACTAAACTGCACAGACTTAGTATCCCTTTTTCCTTGGGTAGAGGTTTGAGTAGGTTCATTAGAATGAGCTTGAAATTGGTGACGCTTGCGAGAGGCAGGGGCTTTGACAAGGGGCTTATTGACCAAATGGGGGTTTAGTACTTCAAAAACAAAGCTATCCCAGGTTTTCCCCTTTTCCTTCAACTTGTGAATGAACAGGATTTTTATGAGACAATGATGGTATAAACTGCCAGCGGGGTTAACTACATTTTTCCTAACCTGGTTAAACATTTTCTCAAGGCTCTTCAGGAAATAAAATGGGAAATTTAGGGCTTGATTATTAACAAAATGAGCTAATAATCGAAAGTGGCAGGATTTGAAGACAGTAAAATTACCCTCACAGGTGATCAACCAAATGATAATAGTCAAGGGCTCGAGGTATTCTGGCTTAATTCTCTCATGGTGGAACCCTTTTGTTCCTACAACGTGTTGATATTCAGCTTTGAGAGCAAATTCATGAGTTGCCTACGGGAGGAAGAGGTGCTTGTGTTAACGAGCACCCTCCCTAGGAAGCTTTGTGGCCAATGCAATAGACTCCTCCGTTACAAGATAGGTAAGGTGCCCAAACCTAGCCATTTTTCCATCAAATCCTTTGGCAAATAGCAGTGAGATCTCGTCATCATGGCCTTCAAGAATACAGAGGAATGGACCCCAGCCTACTCAAAGAAAAATATCATGGCAAGCTTTAAATTCTGGGATATAGAGCAAATCCTGGTAGCTACTAGGCTCATAGCGGATCGACATTGTTAAACAGAGGTGGATGGATATAGGAGGTACAGGGGATATAATAAATTGCAAGAGACGTGGCCTGATAGACTCAGGAAAGATGAGGGCAAGCAAAATGAAGCAAAATTCATGCAGGCATTGGTCTAAAATGTGATCCGTTCGAACGGTTGAATGATCGTGAGCAGAGATTTAGCATGTTCGAATGATCACGCTATCATGCAAAGATCTTGAATCATGTGCCATCATAAAAATGCGTGCGTTGGTGAATTCTTATGGTTATGATATATTCAACCATGTCCAAAGTAAACTTTGGACAGGTTGAATGTAATTTTCATCATGAGATTATAATCATAAGTGACATAAAAGAACATGATGACTTTTGATTAATGTAATGACAGATCGCATGCATATAGCTTAATGAAGAGTTAAAACCATATGATAGCCATATAATGATTCTGAAAATCGCAATAATGTATGATTAATTGATTCATTTGATGAAGTCGAGATGAGTAAAGGAATGAGATCAAGTGCATAGATGACATTTGATTGATTCCTGGTATGGTTATTCAAGTGGATTTTACCAGCAGAATTCAAAAATTAGATACCTTAACATACTTAATCATGCCGTTATAAGCTATGGTTTCCTTCGGATCATCATTCGGCACTTCATTCAGATCGCCGTTCATTTGCCTCATTCGTCACTTCATTCAGATTGTCATTCGGCCCTTCCTTTGATCCTCCATACGGACCTTCTGTACAAAATGTGCTTTGCTAGATCTGAGTACTACTGATTATGCAGAGAAGTTTTTTGGGCTGCCAGCACACAAAAGGATGATGTAATCCTACTTTTTTGAAACTTTAGTCGCGCTCTTCTTTATTTATCATGGATCAGAACAATCTTCTGCTACTTGCATTATCCTGAAAACACCTATCATTTTGTCAGAGATAAATGAATCTTTTTATAAATAATCAGAAAGTAAAGATAGTTTTGAACCTCCCCCAAACCAAAAATATGGCGTCTCCTCAAGCCATCAAAGAAAAACTGATTAATATTCGGATATTTTCAATTAATAGTTTAGACAATAGCTCTATAATGATGTTATTATTTTTCGTAAGAAAAAGAAATACTAACTAATAATGGAGATGATTCATATATGCCCATTCATAAAAAAATAACAGTGCTTAGGAAGACCATATGAATAATGATAGTACAATTGATGCGAAAAATGCCATAGGAAAACTAGGCATCCTTGACTCATTTTAAAGATCTTTTGTCATCCAAAGAATATAGATAAAGTTCACCTTGGAGTTCGTTAGATTTCTATGGTTATGGGTCCCAATTCTAGGATAATCATATCCTAGGTATTGTTTGAATTAGATGACAGGGTCCAATTCCAACTTATATCCATTCTCTAATGAAAGTATAAATAATTTTGCCTAAACATGCATTTGTATACTCAGGCTTTTTAGATGAGCCATGTGCATAGTAATGCATTAACCATATCTCTTTTACCCGATATTTTCCCGCTGCCAACAGGCTTGTTCAGTACCGCGGTGAGTTGATCTTGGTACCATGCAAGCATAGCCCCGCTTCCAACGAGCTTGTTCAGTACCCCGATGGGTTTACTTTCATTTACCGAGCTTCCTTGTTTAAGATTTTACTTAGCATGGACCCGCTGCTAGCGACCCTATTGAGTACCCCAACGGGTTTGCTTCGTATAATGATTTTAGTATGTGGAAGCCGATTGGCACTAGAGTGTGTTAAGCCTACTAAACACATATTCAAATTTTTAGAGAGAACCTTATGCGTAAATTTATTTATAATGGCCTGGATTATAGATCATGTCAAAATATAATAACCCGAAGCTATTCCTTGACCTCTAAATCTATCTTCTTCATAAAAGATCAGTAATGTTCCCCACAAGTAGAAATATCACTCACTCTTGGGCTAACTTTTTAAAGAATGCTTAAGAGACAAGTTTTGATAATGAGTCTGGGATGAACTAGTAGTCCATAGGTGTAAGATAGAACTTTGAAAATCATGATGATTAGAGTAGGTCTTAAGCAACTGTTCTAATGATAAATCAGGAATGTGCATGTTTGAATCAAATACCATATATAAAATCATAAAAAATGAAATTAATAAAAAAGAATCATAGAAGAAAGTGGTTAGAAATGATATAAAGAATACTTTAACTTTTCACTATAAATTTTCAATTTTCAACAATAATCAAAGGAGAAGGAGTTAGGATGCATTATGAGTTTTTTTTTAGAGCACTTCCCTTTTTAGATAATATTTCATGAGCTGATTACAGATATAAGGTTCTTGTAATCAAACTGCAAAACCACTTCTTAGATGATTCAAATTTATTCACAACGAAAACATATGTACATAGAAAAGTCATATGAAATTTATCAAAATTAGGTTAAGGAAAAGAGTCTTCCTGTTTTAATTGACAAAATTCCAGAAGCTGATCATAAGAATTAATTTTGTGTATAAATGCAATCAACTATTAGAAATGACCCTTATTTATTTAAAGAAACAAAAATATATCTACATATATACAAATGAAGATAACCCAAAATAATTCAAGAACTAGGAGAAGGAGGAACGACTTCCTCTTCAACTAGCTCCATCTCCTTCTGTTGTAAGGCATTCTGCACAAAATCTTGTTTAGATATTCGTTGATGATAAAGTCTAAGTCTATCTCCATTTACAACAAAGGAAATTTGCGAACCATCAATTGTCTTAATCTCAACAGATCCATTATCAAATGATGTAACAATTTCATATGGACCCATTCAACGAGGAGTTAATTTACCTTTAAAGTTTTTGTACCTTGAATAAAAAAGTAATGCCTAGTCTCTAGTTTTGAATTGTTTTTGTTTAATATATTTATCATGCCACCTTTTACGTTGGTTTTGTATTAAAATTGTGATTGAATGGCATCTTGTCTAATCTCGTATAATCCATTTATCTCTAGGATTCATTGTCTCTGTGCTTCTTCTAGATCCATCCCTAATTGTGCAGCCATACGAAATATTTTGACTTAAAATTCAATGGGTAGAAGAACTTGTTTATCGTAAAAAAGTTCACAAGGTGTGTTGTCAGTGGTATTCCTCCAAGTTATTCTATAAGTTCACAAGGCTTCTGGAAGCCTATCTGCCCAGACTTTGTGGTGTAACTGGATAGTCTTAGTCAGGATGGATTCTAATACTTTGTTGGTAGACTCTACCTGACCATTGTCTTGCGGGTGATATGGTGAAGATTTACAATGTCTAATACAATATTTTCCAGTAAGCTCTTTCATCAATTTGGAGGTAAACTGAGATCCTTGATCTTTTACAATTTCCCTAGGTACACCGAATCGGGTAAATATTTCTTCATATATAAACTCTACCACATATTTCTGTTGCTCGGAATAAGGATTAGCTTCCACCCACTTGGTGACATAGTCTGTACAGACTAGGATGTACTTCTTCTTGCGAGACATAGGGGAAATTAGCCCAACGAAATCTAGAGCCCATTTTTCAAAAGGCTCAATGATAACCTTGGGCTGTAAGGGCATCTCATTGGATGGTGTAGGTCTACCCATTCTTTGGCAACTGTCACATCCCTTGACATACTTGGAAGCATCTTTAAAAATGCTTGGCCAATAATACCCAGAGTGCAACACTTTGTATGTTGTTCTCTTATCATAAAAATGCCCACCACAAGGTCCACCATGACATGCATGGAGGATCTCTGCCATCTCATCCTCTCGTACACATCGTCTAATAATAATATCTGGACTAGTACGAAAAAGATCATTGTCCACCCAAGAATAATTAGAACTTTGAACTATGATCCTACGTCTCTCGGGTGGGGAGAGATGGTTTGGTAGATTTCCAGTTGCTAAATAATTGGCTATGTCTGCAAAACAAGGGGTTCAAACAGACACAATGAACAGATGTTCATCCGAAAAGCTATCATCGACGGGACTAGCATTATCGTCAATTTGAATTCGAGAGAGAAAATCTGCTACCACATTCTCTCGACCGGGATGATCAACAACACTAATGTTAAATTCTTGTAACAAAAGAAGCCACCGAGTTACCCTGCCATTGGTGATTGGTTTATTCATTAAAAATCTAATGGCGAAGTTGTCTGTGTGTACAAAACTTCATATCCTGTGATATAATGACGAAACTTGTTGATGGCATAGACTACTGCCAGAAACTCTTTTTCAATAACAATGTATTTTGATTCTGTAGGAGTCAAATTTTTGCTAGCAAATTATATGGCATATGATGTTTGTCCTTCCTTTTGACCTAAAAGTCCTCCTATAACCATGTCGGAAGCATTAGTGGATATATGGAAGGGAAGGGACCAATTGGGGCCCCTAAGTATTGGTGCCACTGACAGCTTTGCCTTCAAAGTTTCGAAGGCGTGTTGACAAGGTTCAGTCCATTGAAATTATGTATCTTTCATGAGTACATTGAACATAAGTGCGGCTATCTTAGTGAAGTTTTCAATAAAACGTCTATAATAGCCTGCATGGCCAAGAAAGCTCCTTACCTCCTTCTCAGTTTTTGGAGGAGGAGGATTAACAATTATTTCTATCTTGGCAGGATCCACCTTGATACCTTGAAGAGAGACATGATGTCCCAAAACTATTCCCTCGATTAGTAACATCTTACATTTTTCATGACTAAGGGCTAAGTTCATTTCTTGGCACCAAATAAGAACTTTTTCAAGGTTATCAAGGGCTTCTTGGAAGGTATTACCATAAACTGTAAAATCATCCATGTAAACTTCTACACAGTCATGTATAAGGTCAGCAAAAATTCCTAAGACTGCACGCTGGAAGGTGGTAGGTACATTACATAGGCCAAATGGCAACAATATGTAGACATATGTCCCCCAAGAACAAGTAAAGGTTGTCTTGTCTTGATCCTCAGGTGCTATTAATATTTGGTTGTATCCGCTATACCCATCAAGGAAAGAAAAGCATTGTTTACCTGACAAGGTATCTAACACCTGATCAATGAAAGGTAAAGGGAAGTATTCCTTAAGAGTGGCCTTGTTCAATTCTTGAAAGTCAACACAGATACACCATTTCCATGTAACTTTGTTTGGAACTACTACCAGAGGAGACACCCATTTACTGTTAGAAATTGGGTAGATGAAACCAACATTAAGGAGTTTTTGTAATTCATCTTTAGCTATATCCTTTAGGGTTCGATTCATTCTTCTTTGAGGCTTCTTGAAAGGAGGTATGTTTGAATCTGTGTAAATGTGGTGAATACAAGTATCTGGGTGTATACCCTTCATATCGGTGTATTCCCATGAAAATGCTCTAGTTTGACTCTTGAGAACTTTTAGTAATTGTTTTTGTTGACTCTCATATAAACCTACATTTATACGTAGAAATTTTTCAGGACTAACCTCACAAGGTATGGTATAGGATCCTATAGGTTCTTTGATTGTGAATACACAATGTGTGCTTGTAAATGTTGAGAGGCTCATGTTTTCTTGGAATTCATCTCCAACGATTTGGTCAAGTTGGGAAAAATACTGACGAAAGTCTATACATGTTGTGGAAGAGACAAATAGGTTCAACACATTTTTGATATTCTGTTCTTGAAATGCCCAAGAGAAATCACTAACAAGGGAAAGTTCTTCCAAGTTCTCATCCCCAAAAGGACAATCTAACCAAAAAAGGTTTTCAGTTACTGGTTGTGCTGGTGGGTATAAAGCGAGTTTTCTTGTGGACAACCCATCGGAGATAATCATCTCTCCATCCCTACATCCTATAAATGCATTAGCAATGGCTAAGCAAGGTCTTGCCAGAATAATGGGGTGGTCTTTGGAAGGGTTCTTTGATTCTATGACCATAAATTCCATGGGATATTCCCATGAAGCCACTGATACAATGATATCATCTAAGATACCAACAGGATGCTCCATAGTGCGATCTGCTAATTCTAGCATTGTTGGGCTAGGGCGGAGAAACTATCCTAAATGGAGAGTTTCTAAAAATGTGGTATTCATTAGGTTAATAGCAGCCCCTAGATCAATAAGTGTGTTTCCTATGGCAGTTTTATTGATGATAACAGTTACCACAGGATTTCCTGGATTTTTATACTTTGGAATTCTAGGTTGGTTTTCTATGTAATCTGACATTTCACCTATGACATGAATCGTCGGAGGGTCTTTTTGCTTTTTACCTGGTCTTTTAATACATAGTTCCTTTATCACTTTACTATTGGTATATCTGTAATGGCTTGTAACAAAGGGATATTGATACAAATATTTTCCAATTCGTTAATGATATCATACTCTAGATAAGTTATAGGTTTCTCTATTACTAGATGCTCCAGATATGGGGGTGCTTTTTCTCTTGGAATTACTTCTTCACGAGGATAGTTGTGTGTTGAAGCTTTAGGAATAACCACATATTCAAGAATGGCATCATTCAAAATTTCATTACATATGTCTTCTTCTTCATTTTCTTCTTGGCTAACAACTGATGATTTGGGTTGATCTTGCAAAACTCTTCTAGACTGCAGTTGAATCTCATGCACTGGTGTGGTCGAAATGGCATATGATGGAAGAGGTAGAAACCCAATGTTGTTAAGAGCTTGAGTTGGCTTGTTGTTAGGATTTGGTATCAGTTGTGCAAGTAATATTGTGGGTCTTGGAGGATTCATATTCTGGAAATGGTGAGGTTGATTTGTGATAGGGGGTAGTGAAGGAGGTACAAATCCAGGCAAGAGTTGTTGGATATTAGGTGGGTAAGGATAGTTAGGCATATGAGGAGGTGGTTGAGCATATGATTGTCCTCTCCATCCATGTGGCCATTGTTGTTGTTGAGCATTCTAAGGAGGATACTGAGGTGGCCAATTTTTCCAACCTAAAGTGTTCCACTGTTGAGGAGGTTGAAAAGGATGGTGATAGGGTGGAAATTGTGATGATGGATCTTGATATGATGGTTGATCTCTAGGTTTCCGAGGCATCCTATATGTTTCACCAAAATTTCCACTCTTATATATTGCTTGCAACCTAGGCAACGATGTACAGTTATCGGTTGGATGTTCTTCTGTACAAAGGTGACATACTGAAACATTATTCAATGGACATTCCTATTGGGGATGTTTAGTTCTACACCTAGGATAGAAAACACTCATTGCTGCATGCTCTTCATCCTGTCTCTTTTTACCTTGTAATGCATCTAATTGAAAACCCATGGATCCTAAGATATCTGTTTTGAAATTTTCTAATAGGTTTCCCAATTCTACCCTTGTAAATCCACCAGGATTGGATGTATTTCCTTTTAGGTTTCTAGTATAAGATTCTCGAAAGTGTCTTCAACTTTTCTCGCTACTCCTAATTTAATTCCTACACAGTTCACATATTTGTGAAAAAGGCTTATGAGAGATGTCTCTTGCTGCCATGAGATTAAGTTTTTCTAAGAATTCTTCTGAGATTCCCTTAAGGAAGAGTGTTCTTACTGCATCTTCTCGAAGATCATTATACTTGGATTTATGTAAATATTGTTGTTGCAACATCCCCCCCAAATTTTTTGTAGATATTGGGGCCCCTCCTTTTATTTTTTGTGTAAAGTTTACTTAGGAGTTAAGTCTTCCCTAGAAGGTATTTTATACTTAGTTTTTTCTAAGAGAAACCATTCTCTTTGAGTTTATTGATCTTTTCTTCTAAGTAAAAACTCAGGCTTTTCGCCCGCAACGGTGGGAGAACTTGTATTTTTCACCCGCAACAACGGAAGGACTCTTGAAATGCTTCCGCAACCTGTCACCTCTTTTTCAAGTCTCTTGACCATGTAATTTTCGGGCAAAATCACCAAGTCCATCCGAAAATTCGAGCGAACTCGGTGAGTCCTCCTGCAATGGCGGACCAACTTAAAAATTCTCACCGCAACGGTAGAAAGTTCTCGTTATCCTTTTACTAAGGCACAAAGCCACTTTTCAGACAAACTTGGCAAGTTTCCTCGCAACGGCGGAAGAGCTCACGAAGTTCCGTTGCAATGTCGGAGCAACTCCCAATATTTGGCCGCGACAGACGCGTATTCTTTTGAAGTCCTGGAACCAGTGAGCGTCGGATCAACCCAGTAAGTGCCCCCATAATTTCGGGCTAACTTGTGGAAATCTCCTGCAACGGGCGAACGATTTATTCAAGTCGCAAAACCTTTCAACAGCGGATGAAACTTGTGAGTTCTTACTGCAACATCGGGTGAGTTCATCTTTTCCTCCTGATTTCGGTGGTTATGCTTCAATACCAAGCATGCCGAGGTGACCCTGCCATATGCATGTTAAAGCCTCCACCAACCTATTAATTGCCCGCACGTGTCAAATCTTATATAAGGTTTTGGGGAGTCTGTTTTGTTTTTATTGATAGAATTTGTATCGGAGAACGTCGTTTTGAAGATGTTGGACTGCTCTAGCTCAGCTCACCCACAGCATATTCAACCTCCGCGAGACCAACAATATTTTTCTAGGTAGGTGGTTCTACCACTGTTCTATTTTTTACTGATAAGTTCATCAAACCTTTCTCGGTAATGATATCCCGTATGAGCTGCATGGTTGATAGACGTTCTTTGTATGTTGTTATTTTGGCCATTCCCAAGCCTATAACTCATAGCCGTAGGGCTTTTCGGTTTTCCCATAATCCCTTGAACCCATGAGATTCAACCTTCCTAAGCGGCTTTTACCCATCGCACCACTTGCGCTTTTGTCTGAGGAAATACTGCGAAGAAGAAAAAATCAGTTAGCATCCCCCGTAATTACTTATCTTGGATGGAAGAAGTGTAGTTATGCTGTAAAAAATCTTTGTTTTTATCTTCATTTGGCAGTATTACATATTATCATGTCGATCCTATGTTTAAAATTCCTATGTCTTTCTCTATGTTCTGTACTATTTCGCAATCTTACGTTTATTCATGCATAGTTGCTTGACAAGATTAAGCGAATATGCCGAAAGATAGCAGAAAGAGAGCTAAGATGGCTGAGTCGGAACCCACAGAACCAAGGCTTGAAACTTTGTTCGAGGATACCAAGTCCACCACTGTGGTGAACCTGCAATAATTAATTGATGCAAATACACGAGATATCAGAAATAACAGAACTCATAATCACTTTTATATTGATCACAGGCCACTTCGAGGGGGCAACCTCCTTTGAGCAAGCTCAATAAAATTAACTTTACGGTGCCTTCATAGGCCTCAACGCACACTTATATACTAAGTCTAGGTGCCAATACCATGGGTCAATACTATGTGTCAATACAAACCATGGGCTAATACAAACCATGGGCTAAGTCTAGGCACCAATACTATGAGTCAAAACCATGGACCAGTACAAACTATGGATCAACAAAACTATGGGCGACTTACAAAGCATATGCGCTAACAACAATAACACAAACTATGGATCAACAAATACTACGGGATGACTTACAAAGCATATGCGTCCAACAACAATATACTAACAAAGTAAAGACATGGGTTCCTAACATCCCCTCTCCCTTAGAAAAAGCTTTGTCCTCAAAGCTTTAGATGTGGAAATTGATGCAAAATCTAAAGGAGTGGGTCCCCTATAGCATCCTCGGGTTGCATTCTGAGCCACTGGCACCTTTGGAGTTTCATGGAGGATTGCATGGAAGGTTGTAGACAAAGAAGAACCATATCAGCAATGTGAAAAGTGCGCTCAGAACGGTGCTGATCAGCTTGTTGTTTCAATCGAATTCTTGCCATGTGAAAATTGTCCTACAGAATGAGAAGAAGCTAAACACGGTTTCGAAGAATTGAGTCAATTGCCTGAACTGGGAAGCTGCTGAAGGTGTATGGAAGATGAACTGGTGGTGCCTGTCCAGAGACTGCTTCATATGGTGTCCTTTGAGATGTGGTACTATACCACTGGAGCGCTTCTAGGAAATCCATAGAAATAGTTGTCCAAATCTATGGAGGGATGGGCAAGGGTTTGAGCAGTCCCGAAAGGAGGGTCATTTCACCCTTGTTGACCTGGAAAGTATCAAATTCAACCACCATCCGTTGAATTGTCCTTGTGAGTCCCTGCCAAAAGAAGTTACATTGTTCCTGGTCATACATTTTGAGGAACCCAGAGTGCCCTACTAATGAAGAAGCATGGAGTTCATAGAAGAAATAGCCCCATTGAACATATTGCAACCAATTTGGAACAAGCAAAGAAATAACTGAAAGATAAACTGGGTCATCAAATGTGCGAGGAGGAGCATCTTCCACCATATTGTCCTTACCCTTCTGATAAGTGGTCATATAGTCATAACCCATGAGTTGGATAACCCATTTCAGGTGTGCTGAGGAGGAGACCCGTTGTTCCAGGAAAGTTTCCAAACTCTGGAGATTAGTCTTGATGCAGAAATAATTCCCCAATAGGGATGGCTACCACTTCTATATTTTATGCAAAATAGACATCATGTCCTGCTGAGATGTAGATGTGGCTAAATGCTTACTGGAAAGGTTTCGTGAAGGCGGAAAGCCCACTGGTGCAACAAAGACACCTGCATATCTATCCAAGGAAGTAGTGGAGACCATTGGTGGGTGCATCTAAAGGGAATGGAGATGAGCAATGACACCATGTGAATTATTCTTAAGTATCTTTTCCAGGCGATGTGAACTGATGATGCAGAGACACCCTAGTTGTAAGCCCATAATTTTTTGTTGTGTCCCATTGGCTAAAAACTGCATCCAAAGTTCAGCAAAATCCCATAAGATGGGCCCAAGTGTGCGTAACCATTGAACACCCAAAACCACATAACATCCGCCTAAGGAAAAGGGAAACATGTCAGAGCATAGGTTATAATGTTCCATAGAGATACACACATTGTGACACTTCCCCTTGCAAGGTAAGGTGCCCCCATTGGCAACCATGACTTCAAAGTTGGAGCAAGGATGGACAAAACAATCAGCCTATTCGGTAATCCGAGGGTCAATGAAGTTATGAGTGATACCAGAATCAATGAGTATGGTAAGAGGGAGCTTCTTGAAGTATCCCCTGACCCGCATTGTTTTTGGGGTGGTGACACCGGTTACAGCATGGAGAGAGATCTCGGGTGGGTCGTCCTGAGATGGGGTGTCAACAGGCTGGTGTTGAATGTCAACCTGATCACCTACTGTATTTATAGCTTCTTCACCAAGTTCTAAGGTAGGCGGAGAATCCACATCCAAGAGATAGAGCTTTTGTTGAACACATCTATGTTCCCGAGTGAATTTCTCATCACAATTATAACAAAGCCCTTTTTCTCGGCGTGCCTGCATCTCTGTTTCAGACAAAGTCTTGATAGGAGTTGGTTGAGGAGCAAGTGTGATGGGAGGTCGTTGGGAACCCATATTTCTGAAGGGAACAAACGTGGGTTTGGAGTGTTGCTGAGCTGTGATCTTGTCCTCTACCAACTTAGCCAACCCTAGGACTTCCATCATTGTGTTGGGACAGAACATTTTGACCTTTGAGCAGATTTCATCCTTGAGACCACTGATAAAACAACTCTGTAGAATTCATCAGACAATCCTTCTTTGTGATTGGCTAGTTTCTCAAATTCCGTCTGATACTCTCTCACTGTGCCAGTTTGGTGAAGTTTAGTGAGTGCTCTTGTGAAGTCGTCAAAAGCACTAGGACCAAATCGTGACAAAAGGAGTTGGTGAAAATCTGTCCAGTTTGGCTCGGGATGAGCTTTGATGTACCAACGGTACCATTGAAGGGCTTCCTATTCCAAATGAAAGGATATAAGTGGAAATTTCTGGACATCAAAAGTATTATGCAGACTAAAATATTTTTCTACTTGGTATATCCATCCATTCGGATCAATACCATTAAAGTGAGGAAAATCAAGCTTCGGCCCACGAAAATTGCTGGAAGAAGAGAACCCGGTGGCTGCAAAAGATTCTGGCTATCGGTTATTGTTCATGGCTGAACGCTGAAGATGGAGGCTGAGAAATTTTTCATCCAGATATTAGAGTTTGGTTTGGATGACTGCAAGTGCTTCTTCCATGGTTTTTGCTCCTGCGCGGGTGACAACCACAACCAGGAGTGTGTTTTTTTTTTTTTGGGGGGAAATGGATAGAAAAACACAAACAAAATCTTATTTAGTAAAGGAAAATTTGGATTTGGGAAAAACTCGGATAGTTAATTGGGGTTTGACTAGGATTTGGACACTTTCAGAATGGGAGTACAGGGGTTCTCGAGAAATTTCAAGGAAAACGGAGTGAAAACAAGGGAGAGATGGAGATTTTTTTTTTTTTTCCAGAATGGAGCGGCTACGGCTCGAAAGAGATCTGAAACAGATAGATTTGCAATAGCTCGGAAGTGAGCAGAAACAGAGGGATCTAAAACAGCGCCGAATGGATTGAAAACGGCTGGATCTGAAACAGATCTGAAACGATTGGATCTCGAACGACTTTCAGAATGGATCTAAATGACTGGATCTGAAATAGATCTGAAACGACACAGCAGTGATCGGCAATAGTTCAGCTGAAAATAGATATGGACCCCAGGTATGTGCGGCTTCCTAACAGTTCAGGGGTTTCACTCGGCCACCAATGCTTTCTGATGGCTTGTGTATTGGGGCAGTACCCCTCACTCCACGGCTCAAGTAAAACTAATAACCGCTTTGCCACAAACGACATCTCTTGGTTTACCTTACGGGTGGGAACTAGTCAATCAGGTAGGGGTCGTTGCCCTTTTCGCTGGAAGGTCCTCTCAATGGGCCAACTACTTTGGGGTTCTTGTGGTACTCCTCACAATGAGTTTTAGGGATTATTCCCAAGTACTTCCCATAGTTAAGCGGATAGGGATTATTCCCAAATTCGAACCTACAACAAATGTGAAAAAAAAAATTTGGCAGCATTTCACCCAGCGAGCCCAAGAAAGTGCTCTGATACCAGATGTGATGAACCTGCAATAATTAATTAATGCAAATACACGAGATATTAGAAATAACAGAACTCATAATCACTTTTATATTGATCACAAGCCACTTCGAGGGGGCAACCTCCTTTGAGCAAGCTCAATATAATTAACTTCACGGTGCCTTCATAGGCCTCAACACACACTTATATACTAAGTCTAGGCGCCAATACCATGGGTCAATACTATGTGTCAATACAAACCATGGGCTAATACAAACCATGGGCTAAGTCTAGGCGCCAATACTATGAGTCAAAACCATGGGCCAGTACAAACTATGGATCAACAAAACTATGGGCAACTTACAAATCATATGCGCCAACAACAATAACACAAACTATGGATCAACAAATACTACGGGACGACTTACAAAGCATGTGCGTCCAACAACAATATACTAACAAAGTAAAGACATGGGTTCCTAATAACCACAGGTGTCCCTTCTGAAGTCAAATGGGGAGATGTCTAGCATATGCTCAGAGACCAAGACATCCAAGCAGCACTCCTAGAGGAAGAGCACATCTATCAAAATATCAAAATCTTTGGTATATCCAAAGCCTCCACACGCCTTGAGCTCTTTCCTTGCTCAGAAGTGATTGGGTGGGTCCTGGAGCATGAAAACCTGGGAACAAGAGTGCTGTATGATAGCAAAGGAGAGGCATTTGCCTCGTTCCATCCAGCCTACATTGCAGCAGCCTATAAATTACCGCGTTCACAACAGCCACTGAATGATGAATGGCTAGGGAAGATGGACAATTTTGAGATGGATAAGAAGCTGTTAATCGCAGGAAAGCGGCTGAGGAAAAGAGATAGTGATGAATATGAAGTTCAAAATCTGAGGGTGCCTTTTCAGATGATCTCCCTTATGTTAAGCAAGATTTTCGGCATGGCTGACGGAACAATTTATAGGATACAATGGACCCCATAATCCATTATGTAGCATTTAAGGGAACTGTCTTTGATTGGGAAACTATCCTCTCAGATAATTTGTCATCCACCATAGTCGCAGCCAAAGAGGGACTAGCTCTAAAGAAGTCAAAATTTTACATGTCTTCATATCTTTTTGATTGAATTTTGGAAAAACTCCCTTTCCCCAAGCTAGGTTGTGTTTGGGATCAATTAAACACCCCAATATACACTGCTTATAAGATACTATGGGCTCAAAATTACAGGATGCATTACAAACTCATCTGTGAAGAATTCATCATACCTCTATAGGAGCAAATGTTTAATGAAGAACTTAATTGCTTATCAGAGAATGCCATGGCAGTTATGGAAAATTATGGCGATTTCTGCTTTTCAAAGGATGGCACTTATATCAAAATGTATGGAGGCTCTAAGCTGCCATATATCTTTCTGAGATATGCCACTGATTACATAGTCTTGAAAGAAGCAGTTAGGCAAGTTTTTCTTGATGGAGTCAGAGGATTTTTTAATAAATTGAAGAAGGCTTCATTCCCTCCATTGCCTTTCTACGTCGGAGCCTATAAGTTCTCAGGGGTTGCATTAGCCAAGGAATTCATTCAAGAGATAAAGGGTTTTCACTTCGGAGAAGCAATTTTTCATAGAAATGATAGGTGGAACAAAGTGGCAGAGCATTGTAAAGAGTTGTACGCCCACTTTGATTATGCCCATTACTACGATCAGGATGATGAGGTATATAGGGGAATCAACAGCATGACTGAGTTGCAAATATGCCATCATGAAGGTGGAGCTAGTTCTATCTCTACCGCTATCCAAAATTCCCAAGAAGCCAAGTTGCAGAAAGAAAAGGAAGTAGCAGAAGCTCTAGCTAATGAAGAGCAAAGGCTAAATTAGGAAGCAAATAGAATCGAGAAAGAAGTTGCCGACAAGTCTCGAAGGGAGAAGGAACAATCCCTTAAGCTTTAGCAGGAAGAAGCTCTTAAGCTTCAGGAGGTAGAAAATATTAGGCTACAAGAAAAGGAATCCCACAGGCTTCAGGATCAAGAGTTAGAAGAGGCAAGATTGTAGCAAGCTGCTAAAGAGCAGGAAGAAAGGGAAGCGATGGAAAGAGTCAGCTAAAGGCTGAAGAGGAAGAAATTTGGCATAAATCCAAAGAAGAAGATAAGGCCGATGAAGATGTACAAGTTGATGATCCTAATACATAAGACATGGATGTAGGATCATCCCAAGTAGTACAGACCCCGCCCGCTAAAGAGAATGTCCCCATAGAAAATCTCCCACTGATACCTTTCACCCCATCAAAGGATCACACTATGTCCCAGTGGAACAAATTTGTATATAATAGAGACAAGAAGTCTAGTTTCTTGAAGTCAGAGACAAGGTTAAAGACACCTTTTGAGCCGGAAATCGTCACCCATCAGGAAACTACGGTTATGCAAAAAATGAAGCAAGCTCCTATGGCAATGGCATCTGTTGTTGTGGCGACACCCGAAGAAAGCAAGGACAATGTAATCGACATAGTCAATAAGTTCGAGTCAACTAAGAAAAGGGATGGTATGTTGTAGCACACCGTGGCCAATGAGCAGTCCTATAGGGAGCTCGTAGTAGAGAATTACGATCACCTTCTATCCGATCATAAGGAGTTGTCAGATAAATATCAACACCTGGAAGAAGAAAAGGAACACCTGGCAGTACAAATGATGGTACTCGAAACAAAAAGGAACGACTCCGAAGCTAATGTTGTTCAATTGGAAGAAGATAAGCAACTGTTGGTTGAGCATCTAGAGCAAGCAAACAATAGAGAAATGGATATTACCCCTTTTCATGAGAAGTCCTATGATGTGCTTAAGCAAATGCATGAGAAGAAAGAACTTCTTACTGAAGAAGTTTGCAGGCTAAAGGGCATGCTGGACAGAATGAAGGAAATCAACGGTGAGGCTGTTCGGCTAAGAAACAAGTACACATGGGTAAAAGCATATATTTTAAGGTAGATGGAATGGAGAGAAGGAAAAGTGGATTTCCCCAAGCACCTCCCGTTCAAATCTGTGGTTGATTTTAAGGAAGATGTAACCTTCATGGAAATTTGCAGGAACTGCGGCACCAAACTATTCACTGTGATATAGGTGACAATGGGAAAGTGCAATAGTCTTTATCAAAAGATCCGAGAGGTTCATGTAAAATGCATGGTTGCATTTCCCCAGACTCTTGAAGAGTTCCCAAATAAAGAGCAACGCCTGTCGGATTTGAAAGATGAGCTAAACCTTCAAATGGAATATGTGAAGAAAATTGATGTGCTGACCACAAACGATCTTCATCAAAGCATCGTACTGCCTTCAATACACGCTTGGATGTTTCATGAAATCGACTAGGCTGCAATAGAAAAAATGCAAGACATTGAGGCAGAGCTGGACAAGCATGTGACTTCTAACAAAATCTTGCTCCCTTTACCTGCCAATGTTGTTATAAGAGACACTGGTGTTTGGTTCAGCTATATTGCAGAAGAAGATAAGAAGGAAGCAGCAAAGGCACACCATGTGCAGCAGAGGCACCAGCTGAGACAGAAGCACCCTCTGACATAACTGCCCCAGCTGAAACAGAGGCGCCACTCCAGAGCTAAATCGACAGCCATAGCGAATCAATTTTTCCCTTTCCTATTATCGAATCATGAATTCTAAGGGACAACTGTCCTTTTTTGTAAAGGGTGCCACAAGTCACTTCATTTTTGTAAATCATTTAAAAGAAAATTAAAAGAATTAAAGAGGGAAGACAAGTGGTAGCCTTGGAGGCATTTTTTAAACTTATAAATAGATAGTTAATGAATAGTACAAAGACTTTTGGTAGGTGAAAGAATTTTTCTACCTTGTACGTGAATTATTTATCTACATGTATAAGGAACTTGATTTTGCCTAATGAAAGCCTGGGATACTATATTTTTTCCTGAAAGATGTGTTGGATGTTTGCTAGATTATTCTTGTATCAGACATGCATTACTGTGAGATCTTTCCTTACTGTTGTGAATTATTTCTTTGTAATGAATGATTCTTCTATTTTCTGTGCAAAGATTTTTGTCTCAAACTGAGTAATGGAATGTATTAACGGAATTAAACCTATCTTTAATATCTTTATATTCTATTGTGGATGAATCTTTATGATTAAATAGCTATCCATCTGATCTTTAAATGTTTCTTTCAGCCTATTACTCATCTTTAAAGTTTCCTCCTTACAAGGATAGATTAAATATGCTTATACAGTCTTAGATTAGCTTAGATTAGTTACCTGCATTTAGCTTAGGGAACTTACATTTCATCTTTAAATAAAATACATAAATGGTGGATCAGGCTGCAACCAGTATACAGAACAAGAATCTTTAATTCTTACGGTAGCTGGAATCGTTAACCAGACGGATTCCCCACACCAAACGGTGAGCGATCTAATTGGGCTTGCTTACAGGGGAGAATCCCTTGCTGATTGATGCTATGATCTCCGAGGCATCAACAGTTTTTGGTGCTACCAGTGCATGGTTGATAAAGGAGACTCTTATTCAAGAGGAGATCCAACTGGAAACCCGCTTGGAATAGAACTCCCAAACAATCGAGATCTTGAACTAACAAATCAAGAAAATCCTAACTCTAAATTTGAGAATCAAGAAACACTGTATGCTATACCTTTTGTTGAAGTGACAAACTTAAGAAAACATACATGTGCTTATGTTAAGCAGCTTGGTGGTTTAAACGTGATTCCTTTTCTCCGTAGAAGAAAATCTCCAAGAAAGTAATGACAGTACACATGCGATTCAGTTCTTGTTCAAAGATTTGAAGAATTAGTAGACTTATCTTTAGAAGAAATTACAGAACCACTTGGAGAAATCGAACTTGGAGATCCTTTAGATCTTGAAGAGCTGTGCACTCCAAATAACTCTCCACCTAACTCTCCAGGAGGAGCCATGGCTGTACCTGCATGGAGAACAAGAGGAGCTTTAAAGTTGGTTGGACATTTTCACAATATGCCTAAGAATCCTGAGAAGGTTTTGCCTAAATATGTTCCTGGAAAATATATCTCTGTTGAAGATCACCGTAAGAGCTTTTATTTAGCTCTGAACCTTTAAAATGTGCAGCATGAAGATGTGGTCTGTAGACTCTTTCCTTATACTTTCGAGCCCAAAGGTATCTTTCTGGTACTTTAGTCTACAGGCCAGCTCAATATCAAATTGGGAAGAGTTTGAAACTTGTTTTTTAAAGAAATATGGAAATAAAAAAATAGTAGCCACACTCATGAAAGAGTTGCTGTCCATGAGAATGGAAAAGAAAGAAAAGCTTCAAGAATTTAACCAAAGATTCACTACACTGTTAAATAATTTTAGTGAACAGCGAAGGCTGCAGAGGAATCTTTAGTAGAGTATTCTACAATCGTGCTCGATCCCCCCATAGCAATGTTTGTCAAAAGAACTAAGAAAACTACCTTAATAGAAAACGTTGAAGATGCTAGGAAGGTGGAGGAAGAGGTAGATAGTATTGCTAAGCACGCTCTTGATGCAGAAACTAAACCAACAACTACTAAGAAAACCCTGCTGCTAACTAAAAATAAAGAATAATCATCAGCAGATATGGAGAACGTAGTTAAAATGATGCAAAAATTATCAAACAAAATTGTAGATCTTGAAAAGGATAAGGCAGCCAACACATCTAGGAAGCCTTTTAAACCGTTCTACAAGAAAAGAGAAGAAAACGATCAACCTCATCTGCTTACGAACAACTCTCCCATTTTAAATTTAAATGAGGTAGGAATGGAACATTTATGTACCTTTCATCAAGAACCACACTCTCAAAAGAGCTGTCCGCAATGGATAAATTCTATGAGCTTGGTGATGAACCAAATGCTGGACTCACAGATTCCAGATCAAGACAATCCTCCGGAAGAAAAAACTCTTGAATTAGAAGAGTCGGTTCCAGACACCACTATGGTGCTATGGGACTGGGTGCCTTTAACTGAATTAAAGGAAAATGATCCTGAAGAAAGCTATATTTCAGCTGTGAACATCAATACCCGTAGTAAAGGTCCGATTGCTGATCCAATCCAAAACCTGACTACACTCAAGCCTAAAGTCTCCAAAGTAGTGCATAAAAGACAGATCATGGTTATTCCACCACAACCTAAAGCTAACCACATACCTACCAAACAACCAAATGTTGAAACAATAACTTAGCAACCAAAATCCATTCCGAGTAAGATAGATAATCAACCCAAAGTTATAAAAGAATGTGACATCGGATATGACATAATTTAAGATATAAAGAAAGTAAAAGCAAATGTTTCAATATTTGATATGTAAAGTTTGCCTCAGCAATGAAAGAATTTGTTTCAAGCTCTTGAACCCCAATCTGGTGCTCTGTTAGCGGATGCTTAGGAAGATCCTGAAATTAATGAAGCTAGTATTGGTGGGAAATCTAAATCCCAAACATTGCCTTTCCTTTAAACTTTTGAAATTTTCAATCACAATGTGCATAACTGTTTGGTATATTTTGGAGGATCCTCGAATGTCATGCCATTGTCAATCTGCAAAAGAATCAATGGGCAACGAATTCCATCCCCAGCTCATATTATCCAACTAGATAGAACTGTTGTTAAAGTCATTGGAGAAATGAAAGATGTTCTTATTAGATTGTCAGTGGATCCTAGAGTCTGTCAGTTTATTGACATAATGATAGTTGATATCCCTGAATCCTATGGCTTGATCTTAAGCAGAGAATGGTCTACAAAACTAAATGGTTACTTTGCAACCGATTGGTCCCATTTATGGTTACTATATCAGAATAGACAAAATCAAATTAAATTTTTGAGAGAACCGCACATGAAACAAAATGTAACTCAGCTAGAGGAAAAGAATGAAGCTGTAGCCTTTTCATCTTCAGTTCTGGGGAATTATTTCTTAGAAACCGAGCCGGGTAACTATAAATCTAAAATTGCTATCCATGAATAAGACGAACAGTCCAATCTCCTTCAATTTTCTCGGACTGATCATATTGACTGTAACATAGTTCGCTTAGTTACTGACTTAGATGATAAAGACACTAACTTACTTAGATCAAAGAATATTTTTTGGATTATATACTTTGATGGTTCCAAAACTCAAGAAGGATCCAGAGCTGGTTGTGTTCTAGTTGATCCTAAAAATAACAAATACTTCTTGTCCTGTCGACTAGAATTTGATTGTACTAACAATACTGCTGAATATAAAGCTTTAGTTCACGGATTGAAGAAAGCCATCGGTTTGAATGTTAAATGCCTGAAAGTATTTGGTGACTCAGAAATAGTCGTCAGACAGGTGAGAGATATCATTCATTGTCTTTCACCACATTTGAAGGGTTATCAGGCTGAGTTATGGGATTTAATTACGCATTTTGATGCTTTTAATATAAAATCTGTTCCTAGATTGCAAAATGCTGCAGTTGATTTATTAGCAACTTCCACTTCCAGGTTGGTGCCTACTAATAATAAACGTTCAATTGAATTGGTTTTCAGGCCTTCGGTTCCAGAAAACATCACAAATCTCAGAGTGTTTGATGATGATGATCAGATCATTAATTTTCTAACAAATGAAAACATGTTCCAAGAAGTTGTTATAGAAGAAGAAAAACATGATTATGATTTGCAAAACAAAGACATAGTCAAAAGAAATTTTATGCCGAAAGGGGTGAGATCACTGGGAGGTTTGTTCGATCTACAAAGCAAGTTCAAGAAGCCGGTGAATGTCAAGACTCACAGTTCTTCTATGCAGTATGAGTTGGTAAATCTAGGCACCAAGGCTGAACCAAAATATGTTAATCTTGGTAAATGTTGTTCACCGGGTGAGAGAGATAAGTTCATTAAGCTTTTTCGGCAATACAAAGATGTTTTTGCATGGAATTATGAAGATCTGAAAACATATGACACCCACATTATCCAGCATATTATACCAATGAAAGTAGGTGTTAATCCATTCCAACAGCAGTTGAGAAGAATGCATCCCACTCTCGAACCTTTAATTCAAAAGGAATTGAAGAAATTATTGGATGCTAAGATCATTTTTAAAGTTCGCCACTCTAAATGGGTGGCTAACCTAGTTCCCGTAAGAAAGAAATCAGGAGAAATAAGATTATGTGTTGATTTTCGAAATTGGAACAGAGCCTCTAATAAAGACAACTACCCCATCCCTTCGATGGAACAAATTCTACAGATGGTATCAGGATCAGAACTCTTCTCTCTCCTAGACGGTTTCTCCAGTTACAACCAAGTATTAGTAGCTGAAGAAGACCTTCTTAAGACTACCTTCTACAATAAGTGGGGAACATTCTCCTACTGAAGAATGTTGTTTGGTTTAATAAATGCAGGAGCGACTTTCCAGCGAGCAATGGACATTGCCTTCCGAGGATTGGGCGGTCATTGTGTTGTAGTCTATCTAGATGATGTGACAGTTTTCTCAAAGAAGAGAGATGACCATGTTGTTCATTTAAAACATATTTTTAATCCCTGCCCGAAAATATGGTATCTCTTTAAACCCCAATAAAAGTGTTTTTGTTGTTCTTGAGGGTAAACTCTTGGGTCACATCATTTCAAAAAAGGGAATTGCAATAGATCAAGAAAGAGTGCAAATTATCAATAAAATTCCCATGCCCCACAACAAAAAATCTATGCAATCATTCATGGGCACTATCAATTTTGTTCAAAGGTTTGTCCCCGATTTCATACAAACCATTAAACCTTTGCAACAAATGGCCAAGCAAAGCGTACAGTTCAAATGGACAGACTTGGAAAATAATGCATTTAAAGATATCAAAGCAGCTATAGCTAATGCTCCTTCTCTGAGAAGTCCAGATTTTGACAAATATTTTATTTTATATACTTTTGCTTCGGATGACTCCCTCACAGCTGTGTTGACACAAAAGGTAGAATCAGGAGATGAATACCTAATTGCCTTCATGAGCACTGATTTGCAGGGCATTGAACTGAATTATCTTGTTGTTGATAAACAAGCTTACGTCGTATTCAAAGCAGTAAAATAGTTCAGGCCATATATTCTTAAGAGCATAACTAAGGTTGTAGTCCCTCATCCGACTGTCAGATCCCTTTTCATTCAAAAGGAATTTGGAGAAAGAAAAGGGAATTGGGTCACAGGTATTCAAGAATATGATTTAGAATTTAAACCAGCCACTATCATTATAGGTGAGAGGCTATGTAAATTGCTCACTGAACATCCAATTGATGAAGAACAGAGTTGGGAAAATGAAGATGAGTTGAACACAATTGAGATATGTCGTATTTTTATAGCTCCCGAATCCTAGTATAGGGATCTAGTAGACCCTTTGCAATAGGGATACTTACCAGAGCACTGGAGCTCTAAGCAAAGAAGGGAACTTCGTTTGAAATCAACAGCTTATCAAATCATTGAAGGAGTACTCTTCAGAAAAAATTATGATGGCATCTTTCTTAGATGCTTAGAGAAAGATGATGCAATTAAGGTAGTCAAAGAATTACACGATGGCCTTGCTAGGAGACATTATTCCGGAGATACAACAACTCACAAAACATTGAGGGGCAGATACAATTGTCCCAGCCTATTCAAAGATGCTCATTCCTATGCAAGGAGTTGTGATGTATGTCAAAGGAGTGCTGGGAAAATACCCAAAGCAGCAAGACCATTGCAACCAATGATTATCTTAGAGCCTTTTGAACAATGGGGCATAGATGTCATTGGATAAATAAACCCAAATTATTCTCTGCAGCATCGGTATATCCTAACATCCACAAACTATTTCATGAGATGGATAAAGGCTGTACCATTGCACAAAATCAAGGAAGATGCAGTTATCAATTTCTTAAAAGAGAATATCATAACCAGGTTTGGGGTTCCAATTTCCCTGGTTTTTCATAATGCAACTTATTTTTCATCTTTTAAGATAAATGAATTTGTTTATGAGAGAGGGATGAAGTTACATTATTCAGCCAATTATTATCCCCAAGGCAATGGATTAGCTGAATCTTCGAACAAAAACCTCATTCGGATTCTTAAGAAAATTGTTATTAAAAATCAAAGGAGCTGGCACATAGCTCACCCAAATGCCTTATGGGCAGATCGGGTTACTCTAAAAAATGCTTTAGGAGTCTCCCCGTATACCCTTGTCTATGGTAAAGAATCCATTCTCCCACCTAACATCTTACTCCCATCTTTGCAATTGGCCCAAGCCTCCCAAGGTTCCAGTAGTCGGGCTCTACAATCTAGAATTGACACCTTGCTGAAACTTGAAGAATCACGGCAGAAAGCCAAAGACCGATTCCACCAACACCAAGACATAGTCAAAAGGTGGCTCGATAAGAGAAAATCTGGCAAAAGGAGTTTTGAGGTAGGTGACCTAGTTCTAAAATGGGACCATCCCCATGAAGTTAAAGGAATGCACACAAAATTTTAGCACTTATGGGTGGGCCCTTATCAAATTTCTGAAAAGCTTGGCCCGACTACCTACAAGCTAAAGGATCTACAAGGAGAGGAGGTAACCCTACCTCTCAATAGCATCGCTTTGAAACAATACTTCTCATAGTCCTTTGAGGACTCCTTTGTACATAACCCCTTTTGTTCTTAGTTTTGTCTTTTCTTTAAGCCATCCTTTGTTTTCTACTTTTCTTTGTGCTCAGTTTTTTCTTAACCCTTCCATAAAACTCAGCCCAGCTTTTGGTAGAGCATAGGATAGATCTTTGAGCTAAGCTAAATCCTGAAAGGGTGAAACCCACTTACAAAGAATTGTTTTGGTGACTTTGTTTTCAATGATTGATTTTTCTGGAATTTTAGAGATCCTTTCTCTGATTGGTCAAAGTAACCCTGTTTTAATAACTAAGATTCGGCATTTCCTTCCTACTATCTTGGGGCTCCATTCACTTTAACATAATCATCTGTCTCAAGGATTTCACTATAATTAGACCCATGGAAAGGAAGCATGTCTTACAGATATATGGCATTTAAAATGATCCCATGCTACAAATGAAATCCAAAAGATCTTATACTAAAGAGTTGATTTCCAGAGATTCTCGCCTCAATCAAAGCATGACAAAGAGATACTAAGCACACTCAATCAAGAAAGTTGTCCAAATAAATCCACTCAACAAGGTTTTTCTCCATCTGTGAAGCATGATAATCAAACAAACTTATCACTCACACAAAAGGACATTATGGATTGAAGAACCAGAGAAATCAAATATGCAAGTTTAAGAAACTCATTTTTGGAAGACTCAAATGACAAAAGTCATCAAGAAATATCCAAAAGGGTATAAATAGCATGGGAATGAAGAACAAACGAATATGACTGTGAGATACTGTTACGATCTTGTGGAGTCTTTTTAAGTTGATCTCTGAGAGGCAAAATTCTAAAATGAACTCCACACTCAGGCTCTGAGTTGAAAAGAAGTATGATTCTAAGTTGCCCTATCCCAAAATGACCATGATGATGAGAGTGATCACTGTATTCAAGAAAGCTAAACTAGGAAGAAATTCGGTCGCTCAAGTAAATCAACAGTTTGTAAATTTTCTACCCCTGAGGAGAGTGTGTTTTCAGAGATCTATGTTCACCAGAGAATCGCCAATTGTTGTTGCTGCAACATCCCCCCCCCCCAAAATTTTGTAGATATTGGGGCCCCTCCTTTTATTTTTTGTTTAAAGTTTACTTAGGAGTTAAGTCTTTCCTAGAAGGTCTTTTATACTTAGTTTTTTCTAAGAGAAACAATTCTCTTTGAGTTTATTGATCTTTTCTTCTAAGTCAAAACTCAGGCTTTTCGCCCGCAACGGTGGGAGAACTTGTATTTTTCATCTGCAATAGTGAAAGGACTCTTGAAGTGCTGCCGCAACTTGTCGCCTCTTTTATCAAGTCTCTTGACCATGTAATTTTCGGGAAAAATCACCAAGTCCATCCAAAACTTCAGGCGAACTCGGTGAGTCCTCTGGCAATGGCGGACCAACTCAAGAATTCTCGCCGCAATGGAGGAAAGTTCTCGTTATCCTTTTACTAAGACACGAATCCACTTTTCGGACAAACTTGGCAAGTTTCCCCACAATGGCGGAAGAACTCACGAAGTTCGGCCGCAACGTCGGAGCTACTCCCAATCTTTGGCCGCGACGGGGGCGTATTCTTTTGAAGTCCTAGAACTAGTGATCATCAGATCAACCCGGTAAGTGCCCCTACAATTTCGGGTGTGCTTGTGGAACTCTCCCGCAACGGGAAGATGCTTTATTCAAGTTGCAAAACCTTTCAACAGTGGATGAAACTTGCAATTTCTTACCGCAACATCGGGTGAGTTCATCTTTTCCTCCCGATTTCGGCGGTTACGCTTCAATACCAAGTGTGCCGAGGTGACCCCGTCGTATGCATTTTAAACGTCGTTTTAAAGCCTCCACCAACCTATTAATTGCCCGCACGTGTCAACTCTTATATAAGGTTTCGGGGAGCCTATTTTGTTTTTATTGATAGAATTTGTATCGGAGAACATCGTTTTGAAGTTGTTGGACTGCTCCAGCTCAGCTCACCCACAACATAGTCAACCTCCATGAGACCAACAATCTTTTTCCAAGTAGGTGGTTCTACCACTGTTCTGTTTTTTACTGATAAGTGCATCAAACCTTTCTCGGTAATAATATCCCATATGAGCTGCATGGCTAATAGACGTTCTTTGTATGTTGTTATTTTTTCCATTCCCAAGCCTATAACTCATAGCCGTAGGCCTTTTTGGTTTTCCCGTAATCCCTTGAACCTATGAGATTCAACCTTCCTGGGTGGATTTTACCCATTGCACCACTCGCGCTTTTGTCTGAGGAAATCCTGGGCAAGAAGAAAAAACCAGTTAGCATCCCCTGTAATTACTTATCTTGGATGGAAGAAGTGTAGTTATGGTGAAACAAAATCTTTGTTTTTCTCTTCATTTGGCAATATTATATATTATCATACCGATCCTATGTTTTAAAATTCCTGCGTCTTGCTCTATGTTCTGTACTATTTCGCAATCTTATGTTTATTCATGCGTAGTTGTTTGATAGGATTAAGCCAAAATGCCAAAAGGTAGTAGAAAGAGAGCTAAGATGGCTAATCTAGAACCCGCAGAACCAAGGGTTGAAACTTTGTTTGAGGATACTAAGTCCATCACAAGTGTCCCTCCTGAACTGAAATGGGGAGATGTCTATCGTATGCTCAGAGAACAAGACATCCCAGGAGCACTGCTAGAGGAAGAGCACATCTATCAAAATATTAGAAGCTCTGGTATATCCAAAGCCTCCACACACCCTGATCTCTTTCCTTGCTCAGAAGTAATTCGGTGGGTCCTGGAGCATGCAAACCTAGGAACAAGAGTGTTGTATGATAACAAATGAGAGGCGTTCACCTCGTTCCATCCAGCCTACATTGCAGCAACTTATAAATTACCGCGTTCACAGCAGCCACTAAATGATGAATGGCTAGGGAAGATGGACAATTTTGAGATGGATAAGAAGCTATTAATCGCAGGAAAGCAGCTGAGGAAAAGAGATAGTGATGAATATGAAGTTCAAAATCTGAGGGCGCCTTTTCGGATGATCACCTTTATGTTAAGCAATATTTTTGGCATGGCTGACAGAACAGTTTACAGGATACAATGGGCCCCTATAATCCATTAAGTAGCATTTAAGGGAACTATCTTTGATTGGGAAACTATCCTCTCAGATAGTTTGTCATCCACCGCAGTCGCAGCCAAAGAGGGACTAGCTCTAAAGAAGTCAGAATTTTACATGTCTTCATATCTTTTTGTTTGCATTTTGGAAAAACTCCCTTTCCCCCAGCTAGGTTGTGTTTGGGATCAATCCAACTGATGATGTATATGTAACTTCAGAATGTATTTCAAATATATGTATATTGTATTCCTATAGAGATGTTATTATTCCTCTATACGGAAGTGTCGTCATTTATATTGTAAGTGTTGTAACTTATAGTTGATGGGTTATTAGACCACCTTGTTGGGGTCGGCCCTGTATAAGTCATGTGGGTCAAAGGGTTATCAAACCACCCTATTAGGGGTCGTCCATGTGGGTCAAAGGGTTATCAGACCACCCTAGTGGGGGTCGGCCCAGTCAGCATTATGTTAAGTGGTTAAGTTGAGGCCAACTTAGTTGATTAAAGGTCAAGTCAAGTTAGTGTATAAATAGAGAGTGTGTCTCTCTCATTTTACACATTATATTCTCTCACTCACACTTTGGAGAGTGGCGCACTTGTGGAGGAGGAGGCTGTGCTGCTAGGAGAAGACTATCTCTTGTATTCTGGTTATATCATAGCTCTATCTATCTCTGAGGAAGTTATTGGGGTTTTTCACCTTTATGGTTTTCCCCAAGTAAACTCTGTGTCTCTTGTGTGCTTGCATTATTGTGTCCATGATTGATATGCTGTAGATTTGTTGTACATGTTTTTCTCTCAGTTAAGATCCTAGATCAGATTGAAGTAAATTCTGAAAATTTAACATGGTATCAGTGCTAGCCTAAAAGAAGGCATGATATGGCATGTATGACACTTGTTGCACTTACGATGCTAGGGCTTGATATAGAAAAGACTAGTCATCGTAGTACTTTTGCTATAAATCCGTTTTGGCAAATTTTTTGGATCTGAAATGTTTATAGGTTGAAGAACAGATCCCGATGTCCCTTGTGTCCAAAGGAAAACCTCTAATTCATTGTACTTTATGATTTATGATCTGTACAATATAGGGTTTTTGCCTCTTCCAGATCTGAGTAAAAATCAGGTGACCTTGGGAAAAAGGTCATAACTTGGGATAGGAAGCTCCAAATGAAATTTTGTAAAAATTGATAGGTATTACACAGACTATACTATCTCAAAAAAAAATTTCAGAGGCCGAAGTTGAACCAGTGACACGTGGCATGCCATACAAGTTCGCTCTCCTGTATTATCTTATAAACAAGTCATGTTGCGACACTTGGCATAACTCTCTCTCAGAGAATCCAATTGATGTCAGACCTATCAGGATGGAAATATAACAGGTTGGGATATCTCAAGAAAATGTTTCAAAGGCCAAAGTTGAACCAGTGACACGTGGAATGCCATACAAGTTCGCTCTCCTGTATTATCTCATAAACAGGTCACGTTGCGACACTTGGCATAAATCTCTCTCAGAGCATCCTATTGAGGCAGACCTATCGGGATGGAAAGATAACAGGTTGGGCTATCTCAGGAATAATTTTCAAAACCTGTGGATGGAAAAGTTTGGAGTTACACCAGAAACAATCAGGTACATATTTCTGTCAAAACAGAATTATTTTTTAGTACCTTCATTCATGGCTTCCGGAATTTAGGGCTTCGGAGAAAGTTGGAATTTTTGTAATCGGAGACCATGGCTAAATGCTACTCATCAAAATCGAAATTTAGAGACCAAGATCAGAATTTTTGTTTGGGTAGAAGGCCAGGCTTGATCAAACCCTAGTTCAGGACTTTGATCAGAAAAGTGGAAAATTAGGGCTTCTGCAAAAATGGGAATTTTTGAAATCTATGACCACGGTTGGAAGCTCCTCATAAAAATAGAAGCTTAGAGCTTTGGATCAAACCTTTTGATTGGGAAGAAGAGTGGGCTTCATGAAACCCTAGTTCGGGGTCACATCCAGTGAATCCAAAAGTTTCAAAGGCAAAATTGAGGAGTGAAACTTTTCAATTTTCAAATTCTGAATATACCAGCTTGATCAGCTCATCAAGGCGCATATTTCTGTCCTTTCGGAAGTTTGAAATTCAAAGTTTGAATTTTTGGGGTTTCTCTGACAAACCCTATTACAGCTCCAGATCCAGTTCCTGTAAATCAAGTGGATTGGGTTAATCCTAGAAGAGGATGGATTGGTCACCTGCATAAGTGAAGAAGTTCCTGTTTCAGAGGGAGATGAGGCTAAGGCCTTCCATAGGAAGATTACAAGCAATCTTGATAGGTATGGCTTATAGGTATGTTTCATGGTTAAGTTTATCATATGCTTGTCTTCATATCATTACAGTACAATCTTGATTAATTACTAGACTTGTTGTATCACCTTAATAGAAGATATTCATTGATTAAGGTTTTGACACTTATGAATGTACTAATGCATTGTGATGTTGTATGAGGTTTATGTTGTTCACTAACATAAAAGGTACACCAAGAAAGACAAATCATGTTCTACTTCAAGAACATATGATCATGGCGACATGAAGACAAACATTCATCCATTGTCATGGATCACATAGAAGATCTACTTTCGAGGTATGTATAACTTGGTCCTACAATGGTTAACCTATGAGACATGCATGTTACTAGCACAAGTCACTGAAGAGAACCATAAGAAATTATGCGGGTATGTTAGACATAACTAGCTAACATGCTAATCTAGGTATGTTTTTACTATATCACGCTAGAATCCTACCTTGTGTTAGGATCTTATACTGTTGTGTTGTTGATAGTGATTATTCATGAAGTCATTGGTTTGAATAGTCATGGTTGTATGCATATTATGTTTATTACCATAATTGATGATATGACTAACCAGAAGAATCATGAAGGTATAGGTTTGAATAATCACGGGTTTTATGCATATTATATCTCTTATCTTGATTGATGATTCAACTAACCAGAAGAGTCCTATGATCAAATAAGAATATGTATGAGTAAAAGAAGACTTCCCTAAAACCTTGAATACTAATGCTTATTATTTCTGTTTGAAATGATCATGACTATACATGCTTAAGATTATTGTGTTTTGATAGTATTGAGAATATACTAATGAATGTACAAGATTACAGGGATAACACAATGATGATACTAATAAGAATGCATAGTGATGAAGGATGGATGTAAGTTCAAGGACAGGTAATCCAGGAAGCAAAGATGAAGAGGGAGCACACTCTAGTTGTTCCTGCAAGAAAGAAAAGGAGCACACTTCAGTAGTTTCTGCAAGGATGCAGATATTCAGAGGGAGTTGACCACTTCTCACAATCCACATCAGAATGGAGTTGCAAAGATTCAGAGGGAGTCCACCCAGTAACCATACAAAGATAAGTATTTGGATTGTCATTTCTTACATAATGTTATTCAATGATGTATATGCTTATGTTCCTAGAATTAGGTTGTGTATTATGCATATTAGAATAGTTGCGTTGATGAACAGTATACTACTAATATACATGGGTAAGTGGCCTGTGGCACTGTACAAAATTCCATTGCTACTTATCTAGAATGAAACCTCTTTGCTAACATGTTAGGAGTTGTGCACACTCTTAACAATGTTCTAGTAGAGATTGGAAGGCATATAGAAAGTTACAGAATATGGATAAATGTTGTATTGGCTAAGATAATTGCATGACTGTATGACATATTTCTTTATGTGTAAGAATTTGTTCTAAAAACTATGAGATGTTTTCTAATCATGCAATTTAACTTGTTGTGTAGGAAAGATTGTATACCATCACCTACAAAAGAAGAACTACAACATTTGTTTAGCAACAAAATTATCTATTGAAGATATTGAAGTTCCCAGGATATGGGAAAAATGCCATGATCCATCGATCATGAAGAATGATGCTTGGGATGTGGTCCCAAGACCTGAAGGGAAGTTTGTTATGACTTCCATATGGATCTATCAAGATCAATCATGCTGCAGATGGCAGCATAGAGAAATATAAAAGTGTATGTGGAGAAGCCACTTGGTTCTGAGACACATGACAGGGAGTCATATATGTGCAAGAACTTGGTATGGTAGGATAGACAGCTTTCTCTCCAGTTTGGGCTTTACCAAGAGTAAAGCGGATTCCAACCTTTACTACAAGGTTGAGAAAGGAAATCCAGTGATACTACTATTGTATGTGGATGACCTGTTTGTAACAGGTGAGGATAGATTGATTTCCGACATGCAACGGAAGCTTGCTTCCAAGTTCAAGATGAAGAACTTGGGGATGATGCACTATTTGTTATTGGCATGGAGGTGTGGCAGAGTGCAGATGGAATCTTCCTTGGACAAGGGAAGTATGCAGTAGAGATCCTGAAGAGGTTCAGGATGATGGACTGCAAGGCTATGCCCACACCTATGGCATCGAATCTGAAGCTTCTATGTGATGCTTCATCTGAGCCAGTTGATGTCTCTATGTATCGTCAGATGATTGGGTCCTTGATGTACCTGACGAACACGAGACCAGATATTTGCTTTGTGGTGAACATATTGAGCCAGTTCTTGACAGATCTGAGGAGTGTTCACCTGGTTGCTGTAAATCATATTATGAGGTACCTGAAGGGTACGGTTGACTATGGGCTCAAGTATGATGCAAATCAAAAGTTTAACCTGCAGGGTTATGTTGATTCAGATTGGGCAGGAAGTGCTGCAAATAGGAAGAGCACTTCTGGGTGATGCTTCAGTATGGGATCAGGTGTGATCTCTTGGTTTAGCAGGAAGCAGTCTTGCATAGCACTGAGTACAGCTGAGGCAGAGTATGTTGCAGCTTGTTCAGCTAGTTGTGAGGCAGTATGGCTACGGAAGCTACTGTCTGAGTTATTTGATCTCTCGTTGGATGCTACTAGTATATTTTGTGATAACCAGAGTTGTGTGAAGCTGTATGAGAACCCAGTGTTTCATGACAGGTCGAAACACATAGGGATCAAATATCACTATATTAGGGATATGGTGCAGAGAGGAGCTGTGAAGCTCCTGTACATTGCGACGGACTAGCAGATTGTAGATGTGCTGATGAAGCCACTAGCCAGGGTGAAGTTCGAGTACTTCAGGGAGAGGCTTGGTGTTCTTTAGATTGATGACACTTTGAGGAAGAAGTGATGGACACATTTGCAAAATCCATTCCAAGCATGTTGGAAGGAGGATCCTTCACATGGCTATGGATATAAGTGCTGGATGATGAGCATCAGGACGATGCTCCAGTTACTGCTCTGTATATGCATCATGTTGGATGCTGGATATGATCAGTTGGATCATTTATATGTATATGTATGTACACATCATGTTGGATGCTGGGTATGATCAGTTGGATCACTTGTATGTATTTTTGTATATGCATCATGTTGGATGCTTGGACCATGTATCTGTATATGTATCAGGTGGATACATTGTATGATCAGGTGGATCATGTATGGTGATATGTATCATGTATTTGTATTTGTATCAGGTGGATACACTGTATGATCAGGTGAATCATGTATGGTGATATATATCAGGTAGATACTTGGTATGCATCAGGTAGATGCATTGTATGATCAGGATGATCATGGATGACGAGCTTCAGGATGTTGATCCAAATGACATGCAGTAGGATGTTGCAGTGACGATGATCAGGATGATCATGGGCATCAGGATGATGCCTTGTGTGATGATGATCTGTTGGATCATGAGTATCAGGTTGATACTTGGAGGTCAGAGATGATATGTGGCAGGTTGTGCAAATAGCATGTAATCAGTCCTGGGAGATCTTTCCGGTTGTGCTGCGACACATAAATGTTCGTGGGGTACTCTTTCTGGTATTGCTATGTAGTATGTAATCAGTCCTCAGATATCCGATAGGTTGAGCTATGTGCTCGTAGTCAGTCCTGGGATGATGTATTACTACGGAGACATGTAATCAGTCTTGGAGATCCGAGAGGTTGAGCTGTGTGCTCGTAATTAGTCCTGGGATGCTCTTTAGAGATCTTGCCAGTCGTGCTGCGGCACATAAATGTTCCTGGGATGCTCTTTAAAGGTTTTGTCTATCCACATGTAATCAGTCCTGGAGATCTGAGAGGTTGAGCTGTGTGCTCGTAATAAGTCCTAGGATGCTCTTTAGAGATCTTTCCGGTCGTGCTACGGCACATAAATGTTCCTGGGATGCTCTTTAAAGGTATTGTGGAGGAGATGCATGTAATCAGTCCTGGGAGATCTTGCCGGTCATGCTTAGGCACATAAATGTTCCTGGGATACTCTTTCCTGTATTGCATCCGCACATAAAATTAGTCCTTAGGGGCCACCTCTATTAAACCATTCGCACAGATGATGAAGACCTACAGGTGGTGGGCCTACATCCAGTATGAAAAAGGACTGGCTCTATAGAACTTCCTATGACGAGTAGATCAGAGATTGATTGAGATAGAAGTAGCAGTGATGATGATGATGACTCGATGATTATTATCCAGTGACAATGATCTAGAGAAGAATACTTGTGCTAGAAGACCTGTGTCGAGAAATACCTTTCTAGTTAAGAGGGAGTGTTGATGTATATGTAACTTCGGAATGTATTTCACATATATGTATATTGTATTCATATAGAGATGTTATTATTCCTCTATACGGAAGTGTCATCATTTATATTGTAAGTGTTGTAACTTATAGTTGATGGGTTATTAGACCACCTTGTTGGGGTCGGCCATGTATCAGTCATGTGGGTCAAAGGGTTATTAAACCACCCTATTAGGGGTCGGCCATGTGGTTCAAAGGGTTATTAGACAACCCTAGTGGGCGTCGGCCCAGTCAGCATTATGTTAAGTGGTTAAGTTGAGGCCGACCTAGTTGAGTAAAGGTCAAGTCAAGTTAGTGTATAAATAGAGAGTGTGTCTCTCTCATTTTACACATTCTATTCTCGCACTCACACTTTGGAGAGTGGTGCCCTTGTGGAGGAGGAGGCTTTGTTGCTAGGAGAAGACTATCTCTTGTATTCTGGTTGTATCATTGCTCTATCTATCTCTGAGGAAGTTATTGGGGTTTTTCACCTTTATGGTTTTCCCCAAGTAAACTCTCTGTCTCTTGTGTGCTTGCATTATTGTGTCCATGATTGATATGCTGTAGATTTGTTGTACATGTTTTTCTCTCAGTTAAGATCCTAGATCAGATTGAAGTAAACTCTGAAAATTTAACACCAACACCCGAGTATACACTGCTTATAAGATACTATGGGCTCAAAATTACAGGATGCATTACAAACTCATCTGTGAAGAATTCATCATACCTCTATATGAGCAAATGTTTAATGAAGAACTTAATTGCTTATCAAAGAATGCCATGGCAGTTATGGAAAATTATGGCAATTTCTACTTTTCAGAGGATGGCACTTATATCAGAATGTATGGAGGCTTCGAGCCGCCATATATCTTTCCCAGATATGCTACTAATTACATAGTCTTGAAAGAAGCAGTTAGGCAAGTTTTTCTTGATGGAATCAGAGGATTTTTTAATAAATTGAAGAAGGCTTCATCCCCTCCATTTCCTTTCTACGTCGGAGCCTATAAGTTCTCAGGGGTTGCAGTAGCCAAGGAATTCATTCAAGAGCTAAAGGGTTTTCACTTCAGAGAAGCAATTTTTCATAGAAATTACACGCGGAACAAAGTGGCAAAGCATTGTAAAGAGTTGTACGCTCACTTTGATTATGCCCATTACTACGATCAGGATGAGAAGGTATATAGTGGAATCAACAAAATGACTGAGTTGCCAATATGCCATGACAAAGGTGAAGCTATTTCTAGCTGTATCGCTGTCCAAAATTCCCAAGAAGCCAAGTTGCAGAAAGAAAAGGAAGTAGCAGAAGCTCTAGCTAATGAAGAGCAAAGGCTTAAGGAGGAAGCACATAGAATCCAGAAAGAAGTTGCCGAGAAGTTGCGAAGTGAGCAGGAACAAGCCCTTAAGTTTCAGCAAGAAAAAGCTCTTAAGCTTCAAGAGGCAGAATCTCTTAGGCTACAAGAAGAGGAAGCCCACAGGCTTCGGGATCAAGAATTAGAAGAGGCAAGATTGCAGCAAGCTGCTAAAGAGCACCAAGAAAGGGAAGCGATGGAAAATCAGCTAAAGGATGAAGAGGAAGAAAGACGGTGTAAAGTCGAAGAAGAAGATAAGGTCAATGAAGATGTACAACCTGATTGTTGGGCCTAGGCCAGATGGGTCAATTTTGAACAGGAACTATTTTGAGAACTGCGGAGCTAAGCGTAATTAAGTTTAACAATTTTTGGATAAGTTTTGGTATGCTGCGAAGTTGTGCACAACATAGTGTCAGAGGAGCTATGAGGTCAGTGCTACGAGAATTACAGTGTAGTGATGTGCCATGCCAACCAAGATCCAGCTAAGCAGAGCATTGACGGAGTAAGGCAGTTATTTTGGTTAGGTCACAGAAGACCTATTTTTGGCATAGATCGTCAATAACTACCAAGCAGTGGGTAGGTATAGATCGAAGGTAGGTGACTAATCATAACAGGCAGAAGAATACTACTACTCGAACCAGTCATATAAGGCAAGTTAAGAAGGAATAGATCAGCGGAAGCAACCTATTGGCCCGCATATAACAGAAGATCCGCTGCCAAATATCGGTAGTCTAGTTTTGGGAAAACCGCGACAGTTTTGTAAACCTAAGGGTTCTGCCTTCAAGATGTAAAAGACATGACCTACGGGTCTTGATCTATATATAAGGCAATTTCGTAAAGGAAAAGGGTTAACTCTCATTTTGGTTAATATTATTGAAAATTGTGAGATCTGTTAGATAAAAGCATTGTAAATGCTCTGCAGCTAAGTGCGCAAAGACCTAATTTAGAGAGAGAGAGATAAGAGCATCTACAGCTGAGTGCACAAATGAAGAACTGTTGTACCCTTTCCAAGTTAAATAAAAAAACAGTTCTTGTGGACGTAGCTTCCCATCCGGGGGGGTGAACCACGTTAAACCATTGTGTTATGTGATTGCTTTGCATGATTATCATTGATTTGTTATTTAAATTACTTACAGTGCATGCATAATGTTACTGTTATCTTATATGTGTTTATTTTTATCTATATTCTCTATGGAAGGGATGGAATAAGATGTTAATAGTTCATGTATGGATGAATGTTAGTAGGAAAGCACCTATAAGTCTAGAATGAATGGATCAATGAGAATAACCACACACTTAGTTGCTAAGAATTGAATCATCGTATCAAAGCATCCAACACTATGTATTTCACTTATATGCATAAGTTACGATGTTTATCAATCTAACTAATGATGAATGCTTAAGGGCTATCGAATAAGATTGAGTAGAAGTGATTAAGTCTCATAAACCCCAGTGCGCGGCCTTTGGATGCGCTGAGGGTGCAAATCTCCTGGTTCTTGAAGATTCTTGACACGAAGTAGAAGACTTCACGCAGTCACTAAACGCAGTTGTGCAGTCCGTCATCGTGTTGCGCATTAATCAGTTGAATCAATCGCATCACATGGTTGTGGAAACCTGCTTCTGCAACCACCCCCTTGACTTTGCCTCGAGTGAGACCTCAGGCTGCTTGTAGTCTGTTGCCGAAAGGGCCAGTGAATAGGGGTTTTGTTGGTGTTTTGTACCCCGAAGTACCTGAGTCTATATTAGAAAACCTCTAGAACAGTGCTGCGACGAACAAATGGTTTTGTTACTGTGCTAAGACCATTGATGCGATAGTGTATTCAAAAGGTAATGTCCGATAGTTTGCATCCAGAACATAAAGAAATCTGGGCTTGGTGTGATAAAATCGAAAGAGACTTCGCAAAGAAAGAAAAAAAACAGCCACATCTATTTGACATACAATGGTTGAACAGATACTTGTGGAGGGACATCCACGAAAAGTTTTGGGCATCGTTTCCAAACAAGCTACACGAGTGGATATCGCGCCTAGCAGAAAGAAAGAATTGTTCCCAAGGCAGAGTAACTACAGAGTGGAGTCTTGAGCTTACTGAATAGCTCAAAGCAATTGACATCCCATTGTTGCGAGCCGTTGACTTCTGGGTTGATAGCATACTAGAATATTTTGTGACCGAGTTTGCTGTAGATACGCTGAAATCATACAGCCAAGCTGAAGCATACTTTTTCGAAGGATTTAGAGGTAAGTTCTTGAAAAACCTCAGCCTGTATATTAAAATGATTTTAGCCAAGAAACGTGTTTTAAGAATGCAACAATAATTCTAAATCTGTGATGGTAGAGAGCACATACATTGATTCTGATGAAGAAAACCATACTTTGAGAAGTGGAAAGAGATACAAGCCTACTTATGAAAAGAAACCCACACCATATAGAAACCAAATAGATACCAAAATTCCATGTGATCTCAAGAATACAAACACTTAGTTATCAGCCAACATCCAGCGTATTATACCTCAGAATCAATCAGTCGAGAACCCACCTGCTGCGACTGTTGCGAAACCCATTCCACAGATTAGTAATACTAGTAACACCGCAGGACCGAATGCTCACAGCACTACATCTCAGCCCATTCCACAGAATACTATCCCTAGCACAATCCAGCAACCTGTATCTACTTTTGTCATAGGGAATCAATCTCAAAATAGTACACAATCCAGAAGGAGAATGACAGATAATGATATAAAACTACTGATATTCAAAGGAACGGGTCAGGAAGACCCTAATCAGCACTAGTTTCTATGCGAAGCCGTGTGGAGTGTTAAGCAAGTGACAGATGATGGTATCAAGAGAGTGCAACTCATAACTACTTTTAGAGACAAAGCACTGCATTGGTTTATGAAGTATTCTCAAGCACAGCCAAGAACCCTAGCAGATATCAAGACCGCGATTGCAGCAGAGTTTAAAAAGCCCAAATTAGAATCACAGTGCATAACAATATTGAAAGAAATCAAAGAGAAACCTACTGAATCGGTCTGGGAATTCGACCAAAAATTCAAAACATTGTTGGACCAAGTGAGCTTTGATATAGCTCCACAACAACATCAATAATGGTTCATTGTTGCGCTGCTGCCCCATATCAGACAACCATTCATGTAACAGAAGGTTGTATCTCAAGCTGAGGCCTTGGAGATCACAATGAAATTGGAAGCCTCACTGATCGGAGAAAGTAGTTCTGGTATGATACAAATCCAGAACCAATTGGTTACTTTGACATTAGAATTACAAGGTATGAAAAATGGAAAAGAACAGAGACATGAGCAATGGCTTGAAGTTTGGTGCACAGGATGCAAAGGGGAGGGCCATACTAGAGAACATTGCCCCTTATTTCAAGAATATCTTAATAGTGGCACACCAAACCCAATAAATATGAATCAGAACCAAGCACCATGGTGTGAAATTTGTAGAAGTAGAGGACACTGACCTGAGGATTGTTACCTCATACAGAAATATGTCAAAACATCTAAAAACTTATACTGTAATTTCTGTAAATCAGTTGGAAATGATGAGTCCAGCTATCGTGCTTATGAATTAATGACTAAAAAAAAGTGAGATATGGAAGCAATGCGAGGTGCGAGAATGTACCGCGTCCAAGAGGAAAATCACCCAAAGCAAGAAAACACCCATTATGATCAAGGAGGATATAGAGGCCATGGTGGTGGATACTGCGGGAGAGGAAGAAATACTGGTCAAAATCAAGGAAGAGGATGATGCCAGGTCATATGCTATAACTGTGGTCAGCCAGTTCATGTATCAAGAGAATGTACTAATCCATGCACCACATGCAACTACTGTAAATCATTTGAACATGTGATTGAAGACTACCCCGTGCTTGAGGTAGAAATGAAGAAGAGGAGAAGAATAGAAACACTGAACCCTAACATCCAGTTGATTGCATCAGAGAACAGACCTACAAGTCAGAGCGTCAATGCAGTAACGCAAAGTGGTGCTGATACAACAAAAGACAACAGCGCAAAATCCTCGACTTCTAGAACAACTGATCCTAAGAAGAACCTCGGAGAAACAATAGGGATTAGAAAAGCTCCTGGGAAAGCACCTCCATTGAACTTACAGAAAAATAAGGAAATATTTAAAGAAACACATGACATGAAACAACCACCAACTACTTCACCAAGGATCCCGTTGCAAAGTGAAGTACTGCAAATAGAAGATATGCCACTGGCATATGATTAGATGCGCACTGCACCAGATACATCTATTTTTGTTGCACAGTTTCTACAAAGTTGCATCAAGTTATTAAAAAATAAAGACACTCTTATGGAAGTTGAAAAATTGATAAATCAGTATGAATCATGCACTAAGAAAGGAATAACACATGGCGCAATACATAACATTAGAAGTCCCAAAAGAACCAGCAGGGAAATGCGGTTCACTGCATAGATAGGAGATTACGAGATGGACAAGATCATTCTTGATCTTGGATCTGAAGTGAGTGTACTAACTAAGTAGACATGGCAAGCGATGGGAAAACCAAAGTTATAGTGGTCACCTATACAGTTAAGAATGGCTAATCAAGGTATAGTTATACCGCTGGGAAGGTTAACCAATACCATTATCGACATTGATGGAGTGAGAAGTTATGCACACTTCGAAGTAATTGAAATTGGAGATGATAGCAATCCTTATCCAGCACTACTGGTCATCAATTGGGCAATGACAAACTCCACCATCATCAATTTGAAAACAATGAAAAATGATATTTGAAGGCAATGACATAAGGGTTGTTGCACCATTGGATCCTTCACAGGGGGAGCGATATGTTGAACCTATTCAAGAAGAGAACAGAGCTCAAGACCTTGACCGTATCTATCAAATGACAACAAATACTGCAGATTATATTCAGCCTACTGCGGATGGAATGCTCAGCTAGCGCTACGACAGTTCTTGCATCTCAGACTCTAATGCAGGATTAGAAAACTGGCAACATAGAATGCATGAAGTATCTTCCTGGAGATGCGCAACAATTACAAAGTCACTCCGCTGGATTGGAAAACAGGTAATTCCAATCCCCACATATGATGGTACAACTAATGTCTATTCATTTATCAAACAATACACTGTAGCAGTTGCAGATGAACATCGTGTCTCGGGATTAGACATGGCACTCCAAGAAACACCTGCTAGATAGTGGGATATACATAAAAAGACATTGAAAACCTGTGACAAGTGTAGAATCAAACTATAGATCATATTCGGTGATAAAGTCACACTACCATTTCAGAAGTATAATGGCCAGATGGATACAAAGGATCATATTGGAGCATGTGCAAAAGCATGGGAAGAAAGACCACAAACAGAATGGGTACATCTCTTTCTGCATACATTGGAGGAGCTGCACAGAGGAACAACGGATTGGTCTGTCCTTACTGCAACCTTGCAAAAGGACTTTAGCTTTGAAGACGACAATCCAACTATTAATGATGCACTGCTGCTTATTAAGGAAAAGATATTTACAATAGATCCCATGGAGGAAAACATATCAGAAGATTTTTTTGAAGCAAACAATGTACTTGCGAGTCTCCAACCAAATTGGATAGAACAAGCAGAGCAAGTCATGGGCTGTTATAACTTAGCTGAAAAAGATGAAGATAAGGAAGACAGCAATGAGGAGGATCCATGCAATATAAAAATCCCTGAATCTGAAGGAATGCGCGAAGTAGAAGGACCTCCAGTAGAGATTCCTGATATGAGTGGACCAGTCAAAACAAAGAAAGTGAACATCGGTACTAGTGAAGAACCGAAGTTCGCAGCAATAGGAGACTACTGGGATGATGATACAGTTGCAGAGATCGTAGCTATATTAAAGGAATTTTAGGAAGTATTCCCGACGAAGTTCGTAGAGATGAAAGGTATTCTAGGAGACTTAGGAGTGATGAGAATTCCTCTTAAGCCTGGAGCGAAACCTATTAAGCAAAGACCATATAGACTGAATTTGCGCTACAAAGAACGAGTTAAGGTAGAACTCAACAAAATGCTTGATGCAAGAATCATTGAGCTGGTTGAAGAATCTAAATGGATAAGCCCAATGGTCATCCAAGACAAGAAAACAAAGGGTGAGATTAGGATCTGTGTTGATCTCAGAAAGTTGAATGATGCCTCTATGCATGACCCATTTCCTACACCTTTTACCAACGAAGTACTTGATAATGTGGAAGGCAATGAAGCATACTCTTTTACTGATGGGTTTTCTGGATACCATCAGATTAGAATTGATCTAGCCGACAGGCACAAAACCACTTTTGCAACAGAATGGGGGTCATTCTACTATACAGTAATGCCTTTTGGTTTGAAGAATGCTCCAACCATATTTTCAAGAGTGGTGATCGCAACATTTAAGGAATTCATCCACAAGTTTTTAGAAGTTTACTTTGATGATTGAACCATTTTTGGGTTACTGAAGAACCATGCCGTGAACCTCAGAATGATGCTAGAAAAATGTAGACTGCATCATATTTCATTGAATTTAAAGAAATGTATTTTCTATGTTCCTTACGGGATTTTGCTGGGACATGTCGTGTGTAAGCAAGGATTGATGGTTGATCCTGCAAAGATCGCAGTTATTGTAAACTTACCTGCACCAAATTCAGTTAAACAATTGCGCACTACACTAGGACATACCAGATACTACAGAAAGTTCATAAAGGGGTATGCACAGATAACCACAGCAATGGAGAAGCTTTTAAAAAAGGATGCACCATTCATTTGGAATGAGGACTGTGAGAAAGGATTCGACACATTGAAAGAAAAAATGGTCACCGCACCGATCCTAGTTTTTCCAAATTGGGAAAATCCATTTCACGTACATGTTGATGCTTCATGTATAGCATTGGGTATTGTTCTTGTGTAGCCAGGAGAGGAGGAATTGATCATCCCATTGCATTTTTTAGTAGAAAGTTGTCATCTGCTAAGAAGAACTATACCACTACTAAAAGGGAAGGACTTGCAACGGTATATGCACTACAGAAATTTAGACACTATTTGCTTGGTGCGCACTTTTCAATGTTTATTGACCATTCTGCATTAAAATACCTGGTCAATAATCCAGTGTTAGGGGGGCGAATATGCAGATGGCTCTTACTCTTGCAAGAGTATGATTTCGAAATAATAGTTAAACTAGGTAGATTAAATTTAAGCCCTGATCATCTATCAAGGATCAAGTTAGGAGAGGAACGAATGAATCTAGAAGATAATCTGCCTGATGCGCAATTATTTGCTATATAGATTGCCAATGATTATTATCAGGATATCATTGACTTTCTAACTACCGTGTTCGCACCTATTGAATTTACTACGTAGCAAAAGAAGCAGTTGGTAGTATGAGCCGCAGACTTCACCATTATTGCAGGACAGCTCTACAAGTTAGGGCTTGATGAAGTGCTGCAAAGATGTGTATTAGAACATGAGAAGCCACTTATATTAGCTGATGCACATTCAGGAATCGTAGGAGGTCATTATGCAGGAAGGGCTACTACGCAGAAGATATTGCATGTAGGGCTATGGTGACCTACAATTCATAAGGACTCCAAAGAATATTGGCAGAACTGCGATGTCTATCAGAGGATAGGGAAACCATTAAGAAGAGATGAAATGCCGTTGAACCCTCAAATGACCTTGCAGGCATTCGAGAAATGGGTAATTGATTTCGTGGGACCTATCAACCCACTAGGAAAAAGAACTGGTGTGAGGTACATTATCACAACAACTGATTACCTCACCAGATGGGCAAAAGCAAAACCAGTCAAAGACTGTAGCGTAGCTACAACCGTGAAGTTCATCTTTGAGAATATCCTCACACGATTTGGATGCCCAAAAATTTTGATGAGTGATCAAGGTACTCATTTTCTAAACAGAACTATTGAAGCTTTGACTGAAGAATTCGACATCCATCATCAGCGTAGTACACCTTATCACCCACAAGCGAATGGCACTATTGAAGCATTTAATAAAGTACTTGAGAATGCGCTAACCAAGATATGCAATGTAAACTGCAATGACTGGGACCTGTGCATTTCATCTGTATTATCTTGGTTAGCGCATGGACCAAAAAAGTTGAAAGTATTTACAGACATGGTTTTCCCTCATGGACCATCATTCCCATGCAAATGAGTCGTTTCAAGTGGTTGGATCAAGGTGCAAGTCTTGGGCAACTTTGGCAGAATAGATACCCCACATCCATGGCTTCTTAGCTGGATAAATATTCATGGAGTATTGTAACCAAATTGACCAAGGCTTACGTGCATTTCAAAGAAAACAGGGATTCTACGATCTATTGGAGGAAGAAAACACCATGACATGCGGAATAAATATTTTGATGAATTTTGAAGGAAGAGGAGCTTTAAAATTCAGTTTCTGTTATGTTTTCCAAGGGGCAATGTAGACATGACAGACCCAAATGCAAGAATGGGAACGATTAAGATAATAGATACAACAAATGTCCATAGAAGTCATTGTTATGTTAAAAAAGGCTATGCCTTTAAAGAAATTATATTATCACTCAAGCTCTGTAGCAAGACATCCTAAAGCTAAATAGTAATCTTCCATACAATATCTAGAGATAAGGAGTAGAATAGTCAACTTTTACAAGGACACATTAATATTTTTCCAAGCAAAGCAATTGTTTGCTTCTAAATTATATTTTAAACATTGTTGAGACAAATATAGCAGTTTATCTAATGTTTTGAGTTCCAGTGAAACCAAATCAGTTCAAAGCATATATCACCTGTGCTTTTCGCAAAGGAGAAACTCGACAACAAACAATAGCTTTGCACATCATGCTTAGTTTTAGCAGTTTCCCTCGTAACTGAGGATCTAATGCATACTTTAAACACTTTCCATCAATCACAAGTGCCAAATCCAATTGTGTTCTGTTGTTCTCATTGTACTTGGCTTCCTTAAGACACCTCTCCAACTTCCGTTTGACTATGTCTTCTATTACCTGAGCAGTTTCTAAAGTATCTCCCTGAATAATTTACAGCAAATGAAAACAAGGCAATGCCATAAGAAAGCTAGCACATTTACAAATCATTCAACTTTAAACCAAATCACACAAGAAATGGTAACTGCATACATGTACCAAAGTATTTTTCCTAGAGATCTCACTCGATCCTCAACTTCTCTGATTTCTTTTGTTTCTAAACTGATAATAAACTGCTTCATTTCATTGTTGATTAAGCTGCAAACTGCATATTGTAAACATGTATCAATTTGGATCAGTGTAAAAAGCTAATGAGCTTTATAAATTATACATATCGGAAATATAAGCCATATATATGTCAACAAACCCAAATGGTCCCGATGGCAAATAAAGCCACAAATCCATTGCATCAATAGGAAAACTTCATCCAATACAACTTCCTAAAGTTTCACAAAATGTTATATATATAAATAAAAATAGGGAATAAACAATATAATAATATGAATATGAATATATCATAAAATAAAATAAAAATAAGCAATAAATATAATAAAAGATATTATAAGACACACCTTTTGATTTAGAAGGTGCAAAGGCCCCTGCAAGTTGTATTTATATGAGGGCCCATTCAAATGTATGACACGCATCATTCATTATTTATATTTCTTTGGTCTATCCAATTGAAAACTTTAAATCAATTTAAGCTTCTTCTGCACAAAATCTTAGAATTCAATGAGTATCACTGAAACCTTCATCAGAATGGAAAAAGGAAAACTTACTAAACACACAAAATTGTATTCATATTTATATATGAAATAATAACTACCATCAGCAAGAAAGAAACTGGCATCTTTTCAAATCTGAAGCACTCTTTTGGTTGTTAGTACATTTAATCTCTTCATTGGAGAAGAAGTCCTGGGGAAGCCCATGCTTTTCCCTCAGCTTCAAAATCAACTCATGGTAAAATCCCTTTGCTTCAGACAAGAAACTCTTAAAACTTGCCAAAACCTTGTGAACAGGATCACTTCTTGTAATATTTTTATCTCCAGGCATGGGAATAGTTGGCCTTGAAGAGGTAGCTGTGGTTGTAGCCATACTCTTATGAATTCTGGTTCGAAACTCTTCAATGTGCTTGTAATGGAGCCTCCAAAGAGCTTGTTCAACATCATGAATTTCTGCAAAATCATGGTCCTCTAAAATGATAGTTTCATAGCTATCACCTATCTTGCAGCGAAGGTCCCGAACATTGACACCTAAGGGACCTCTGGATTCAATCAGAGAACGCAGTTGTTTTTCTAGCTCTATAGCCTACAATACCAAAAAATTGAAGTCATTCACTATCCTTGGATTGGTAAAATCAGGATTCACACAACTTGTTATAGTCAATAGACTATCAGTTATTGTTTGCCACCTGTGAAACTGCAACTGATGTCTATTTTCCCATGATCAGTTGAGGGAATCAACCATGACTGAAACAACAATGATTTTTGGCACTTTGCTGAGTGAATAAACAACATTGTAACCAGAAAATAAAACCATGCAAACAGGAAAGAAAAGACATGCTAACTAAACATAAGAACAGGAACACTAATGTTAAACTTGACCTGGTTAAAACGCTGTTGTATAATGACTTGAGAGCCAGGCACTGCCTCAGTTTCATTCGACATGGTCGCCACCCATCCACCTTAATAAAAAAATTTAAAATATATAGCTGTGAAACACATCAACACATAGCTTGTCAATAGTTTATTCTATCCTTTTCATTTGTGTAATAGATGAAATAATCTCCAATTGATCAAACTAATCCTGATGCAATCAACAAAACATTTATTTCAAAATAATCCAGATTATTTTGTTCAGCACTACAGGGGGACCAAGATTGGTCGATTTTTCCCAATTATTTCTGAGCAATCCCGCAATTTAATCTTTTTCGTGGCCCTTGCACATTAATTGCCAATTATGATTATTCCATCTATGATTTGGATCATCATTTGTATTGTTATATTTGTATAACTCCTCTACTAACAATATCCCTCATATTTATAGTCACAAAATTGGCATTGCATTTTGGCTAAATTCACACCCAAAACAACGAATGATATCACTGGCACAAGTGCATGTACAATTATGTGCAATACCAATCTTCACACCACCAGATCTAATTCGATAAAGTACCAAATATGCATATGAATGGAATTAATATGTAATCTTAGAAGAGTCTAAAGAGATACAATACTCAACCTACCGTAATGTAGGCATCTGGATCCAAAGAACAACATTTAATAAAAGCATCAACTACTACTGCATTTTGACATGGAATCACCTCAAGTACATCACCAGCCTCATAGTGAATACCCTAATAAGACAATGGAAATATCACATTCTTATACCCCTCAAATATCTGCTATTAAGCTATTTATAGAACTAGAGAAAGGAGTATCTCTTACGGAACAACCTAAGTCAAACTCTGGTAGGCATCAGGGCAGAGAATCGCCTGGATAGGACTGGTGTAAACATTGTAGGGATCGTAAGGCCTTTCCCAGAAGTAGTGGCTAGAAAGGGAGAAGGTCAGAGGGAAGGTGAAAGAAGCAGGACTCTCAGGGCAAGCAGTACTGGAACGCAAGCAGGACTGGAAGGTTTTTCAAGAGCCCTTTGTTCAGTAGGAGGCATTTTTGGCTTGTGGCTTGAAAAGTTAGTGTTATGAACCCAATTGTCTTGTTTTATACTTCTGCATACCATGCATGCCATGCCTTATGTAAGGAGATGGCAAGATTGAAGAAATGATTCTCTAGGTCATGCCAAAGGCTTGATATTGGCCATGGTTGAAAATGCTAACTTTTGAACTCTATTGTCGTGTTTGAAGTAGTCAAGTCTGCTAAGTACTTTACAATGAAGAAGAATAGTGCAATCTTATATGAGACTCTAGCCTTTCCATCATCTCGTTTCATAATTATAACTAAATGTGTTGTTTCTTCAATGTTATTCCTCGAAAATTAGTACTTTGGTGAAGACCTACTGTTGTAATTTATTTTAGCGAATACTTGAGGGCACCTAATGTTCTTTAGAACTAATCAGATGTAAGATACATGTTCTGCATTTTGTTTCATGTCTAGGGCTGCTACATACAGGGATAAATGGTTGAAATTGTTCACCCCCGCTGAGGGAGAGATCTTGAGACAGGAAAAATTATTGATGTTTAGATTTCTTTTTCTTGAATCCAAGGAGGGATTGCAGTATACTCCTCTCAAGATCTTGCAAGGTCTGTGGGGGTTTTGATTGAACTTAAACAACTATATTCATGTTTGATCGTGTTGGATCATGTGATTCTATTCCTTCATCTCGTTCGAATAGTGTGGGAAGAGAGAATCCTGGAACCAAAAATATGGAGCAAGCATTGTCTAGTAGAGAATATTTCATTAGGTTAAAGAGAACTGGCTTTTCCTTACCATGCTCACTCTTACTTGAAATAAGGAGTAAGCATTGTCTAGTAAAGAATATTTCATTAGGTTAAAGAGAACTGGCTTGTACGCAAGCAGGACTGGAAGGTTTTTCAAGAGCCTAGGTTTTTCAAGAGCCCTTTGTTCAGTAGGAGGCATTTCTTTTCCACTAACCAGATCATATTGCTTCCTCATTGTTAAGAATTGTTCTATTCTATTAACCCATTCATTATAATTCTTTCCATTTAATTTAATTTCTGGAATTATGCCCATATTTATAGCCATATTAAAAATTTACTTCTTCACATAAGTAAATAAGTTGAAATAGCCTCCAAATGGTAATTTCACTCAGTAAATAATGCCTTTTTCAAACATAAGTGCACCAAAAAATTGATTTAGTTAACACATCTTTAACGGGAAGCTCCAAACAATATGCCAATCAACAAGTGCAAATTGTAAATAAAAAGTATGCAGCCAATCCAAATACTAGTTTGGCAGTGGAATTCACAAGGGCAAATAAAAAATCTTGGATCACAAACTCCAAAATATGTCTTTGCTTAACATAAATCCACAATAACCAATTTAAGAAAAAAACACCAAAGCAATCTTACTCTTAAACGGTAGCATCATCTGGCATCCACCACAGCGATTCACATATCTCTTTCAGCAACCAGTGATTTTGGCAACTTCACATCACTCTGTTGAAACAACCCAGCACCCAGGGTTGGACTCCTTATGCGATTTGAAAATTAATTCTGATCTGCTCAAAATTTCACTTCACAACAGTTCACGCCAGTTCATCCACTCAGCATAAAGGAGACAGTGTTAGCTAGATAGACCAGCACCCAATATCAGCTTGCTCTGATACCATGAAGACACTATGCAAAGAACAGATCAAGAGACACAGATTTACAAATAAGAGGAAGCTATGCCCCATCGGTTGAGATTGGGTTCTATTTATAGATAAAAAATTTACATAAGAGAGAGACTTTAGAATTCTCCATCTAGATATTTTGAGCTGACCTGAGATCACTGTTCCAACGTCCATATTAAATACATCTTCTAGAATGGCCTTAGTCACCCGATTCTAGAATTTTCTTTGCCCACATAGCCTAATGAACATTACTTGCTTAATCTTTGTTTTAACAGTCCCCAACCATAACCTAGCTCCTTGTCGGGTTGAATCCCTTATTTCAGCTGCAAATTTGCCCCAAATTCGCCTCGAAACTCCTCTGTAACACTTTCTAGGAGCTTTTTCAATACGACCACGGTGTTTTTGTTCTGACCTAATTAATCCTGAAGACGTCTCCACGGGTTGCAAGTTTGAATGGATCTGACCTAATTAATCCTGAAGACATCTCCACGGGTTACGAGTTTGAATGGATGCTTGTATTCCCATTCAAATTAGATCTTAAAACAATCTCCCTATCGTCACGGCGGCTTGAAGCAGCAAGTGAAGCCATACCGAAGAAGTTGGTGGTGACAAAGGCATCTCCACCCGAAGTAATGCACAAAAACCCTACAGAATTTCCTGTTATAAACGTGGCCCATACACTGTCCAAAATCCTATCTCCAAATTCCCAACTGTGTTGGCCGTCAATCAATAAGAAAAAAGATACTTTCCAGTCTAGAACTATGGTTTGTCCTCTTGTTGGCCGTCAATCAATAGAAAAAAAGATACTTTCCAGTCCAGAACTATGGCTTGTCCAGACTATTAATTAGGGCACTTACATTACTTTTTTATGCCAGCATCCTTCCTTAGTAGCTCAAGGTTTCAATCAGAAAATGGCATTTGAACAGATTTCCACACTAGATAGGGGATTGCAGTATTGTTTAAACTAATGCAAGATCAAGATCTAATATAAAATCATTTTCAACCAAAAAATGAAAACCCTAAGAAAACTCTGCAAATGCTGAAAGAACAATTCTTTTGTGCTATAATCTAATAATTAAAAAAATCGAACCCATCTTTTCATAACTCTGTAAAATACAAAACCCTCTTCGACTAAAAAATGAAACCCTAAAAAGACTTTGCAAATGCTGAAAAAAAAATGGTGAAATTGGGTTAATGATTGAAAACCTTGATAAGCACATCAAGATCCATTCTCCAACGCTTCTCTCAGTTTCTCTCAGATCAGTTGGTATGCTTAGCTTCTAATTAATTTCAACCTCTACCTCTTCAACTAATTTAGGAGAACCCCAACCAAATTTTCCAATGATATACCCTAATGTCCATCCATTCTGGTTTCATTATATTTGTTTTGGTTTTTATTTTTTTGTTCATCCATCAGTATTTGTTTTGTTTTTGTTTTATTTGTTAATATTACATATATTATAATATGTTATTTGTACATTGTTTTATTTTTATATTATATATTGTTATATTATATTATATTTCATATATTATAATATGTTAGTTATAATATGTTATTATTATTTATACATTATTTTATTATTATATGATATATGGTTATATTATATTACACATGGTTTAATTTAGCTATAATATGTTATTATTATTTATACATTTTTTATTATTATATTATATATTGTTATAATATATTACATATTGTTTATTTTGAATGTTTTGTATGTTAAATATTTTAATAATATAGTTTTTATGCTTTTATGTTTTTATATATAGGAATTGTATGTAGTAATATATTGTATGTTGAGTTCTATATTGTAATATAAAAACTATATATATATTTTTAAGTATTTTTATTTTATTTTTATGGGTAAGTTTATAAAGATACTAGGTATAAATATGAAAAGCAATCACATTCCGTAGTTTTCACTAAAAATAACTGCTATGCATGCTTACCATCAACACAAGTTAGGCAAACAAAATGCAAATCCGCACTAACACTAAGATCAAGAGTTGACAAAGTAGTAACAAATTTCAAGTCTTTGATTTTGCAAAAAATCTGAACTATAAAGGTAAGGAAGCTATGTGCTTCCTCAAGAGTATTAAACTTTTGCTAAAGCCTTCGTGATTTGCTAGCACCGAATTAGAGAGAACATGCTTGTTCTAGAAATTGTCTTGTTCCTAGTAGACTAGAGCCGTTGTTTCCCTCTATCTGTCGTCATTTATCACACTTCTTCCTAGATTGTTAGCTCCACTGATATTTTGCAACTCCTGCAAGGAAGGCAGAAGATTTGAGTGCTTTCTTTCATCTATGTGAATCACTAGATCCGCTAGAATCACTAGGTCCATAGAAGAACCCAGCAGGCACTATAGCGCCACAGTCCTTATAACAAGCTTTTAATATACTAGGCCCTAGGGTAGATTATACATTCACGTCAACTCTTGAAAGAGTGCAAAAGCAAAAGAAAAACCTGCTTACGCTGAGGAGGGGGGAATATCTATTGAGTGAAGTAAAAGGCCTTCTCTATAATTTGAGTGATACATCTTGCTAAGGCCGACCCTTCACCACACCCCCCGCTATGTGGTCGATGTGCAAAACAACTATGGACCATCTAACACAATAGGTATCGGGATGACCTCAAAGAAATGATTCCTTAGAAGACATGTATTGAAAAATAATCCAAGTTGTATACAATTAATGTTACAATTTACTAAATGTTAACACTGCAGATGGATTTGGAGACCCTCTATTTGAAGACCCCCTTCTAGGGGGTCCCCGAATCCATCTGCAGTGTTAAAATTTAGTAAATTGTACAAATTCATTATCAAAATTATAATTTCCCACTGCTAGAATGACACAACTAAAAATGACCACATAAATGACCAATTGTTATGTGGTCATTTTTAGTTTAGTTCTTATCTCATTACCAAATTGGTCATTTATCTTGGTCATTTTTAGTTTACTTCTAATCCTGTGACAAAATTGGTCATTTAGCTTGGTCATTTTTAGTCAATTCACTTAAAATTTCTCAATTTTGGTCATTTATCCCTTGAAAAAGCTGTGGTGACCAAATTTTTTGGTCACCTGGTCACTTATCTCTCATTTTGCACTAGTGTAAGTACTTTTAACACTAAATTATCAAATTCCTACTAAATCTTAGCGATAATGACTGTAAAACATCAATATTTAGCAGAATACATCAATCTTTAACAGAATATACAAGCTGCCCCGATCGATATCGAGTTCGTGTACAGTGAAAATCAAGAAACGACAAAATTTAACAGAAATAACAATGGGCGTGCAAAACAGTCGAGGTCGCGGCAACATTACCTCAATGAGACCTCGCATTCATACCAAGCATTATCTTCCTTCTGTTTTCCTTCGATATTCATGATATTTTCCCGAGCGGGTTTAATAGCCCTGCTCTTTCCAGCCATGGCGTCCAATCCAGCTCGCCCCTGCTCTAAGCTTTGCGCTGATCGTCGTCTACCAGTGAAAAGTAGCAGGGGTTTTAGGCATTTCCTTTATTGTGAGAGCATGATCATCGTTGTCGTAGAAGCAATTATCTCTTCCATTGCCCCCATCCCTCAGAAGCAAATAGAAAATAGAATAGACAAGAGATGCGCAATATTTAAAGTACCAGGATCATTAGCATTTAATAATTTGTTTGTAATTGTGATATTAGGGGTTTCAATCCATGGCAGATATCTCTTTTTTAATATGAAGGATCTGAAGCTGCGATGGGGTTTCACCTTTTTCTATTTGTTGCTGATCTGAAGCTCAGCCCCCGGCAGTCGGACCTCGACGGTCGAAAATATTGAAACCTCACCTTCAAGTTTCTAACTTGATGGGGACATCTAGCTGGAATAAAAACAGCCTCACCGAGGTGTTGTTCAAATTTCCATGGCTCTACTTCTGCAAAACTAACAAACATCAGTTTACAATAATACGGTCCCCCTACAACTTTTGGGATGGGGATAAACCCTATCAACACCATAAAGATTGAAATCTGATCGGCGTAGCGGCCTTCGGGGCACAGTAGGATACTGCTCCTTCCCATTCTGAAATTTTAGATTCTATGAAGAGAAGCAATTATTTTTTCTCCTTTCGTGATATCTTCTTCCATTCAAGATGCTTTCTCGGCCTGCCACTCTAATCCTTTCTTCTTGGAGGCTATGCAGGTGGCTCCCATCAAGATGTCTGCAACTTTACTTTACTACTTCTCATGGCGTGAACTCTCCGAGAGGAAGGAAAACTTCGATCGGTATAAAGAGTTGAGAGGATGCCGGGGCATTAGCAGATGAAGGAGGAAGGGTCAAAGCCAAGCTCGCCATCCACTGTTGTCGAGTGTTGCAGAGCAGAACCTCTAGGAAAAGGAAGGGAAATGACGCGCGCCCTTGAGGTTGACCCTATTTAGGGTTTTCTCTCCACATGGTTGTGGGCTGCACGAAGAGGCTGTGATCTTCATGCGTAGTCCCTCCTTGTATGGTGATCGACTGAGAGATGAGGCTGTGTGGCCTTCGAGCCTTCCGATGTACTTTAAAGGTCCAGTCTTCAAGACTTATTCATCACCACCTAACCAACAAGTATCATCAAAACCATGGTAAGAGCCCACGATGGAGCATGATATGCACAGCACGTCAAGCTCAACCTCCTCCTTAAATAATTCAAATTTTAAAAAAAAAATATTTTATTTTATTATTTTTCTTCTTATAGGATTGTAATAACATGTGATGTGATAAAACTTTTAATTTATATATATCTATATACTATTAATTCCTTTGTTTTGTTTGTTATAATAAACGGTTTTACAAATTCAAAATTATTTTATACATGGTTGTAACAATATGTGTTCTCATGACATAAATGTATTTATATATATATATATATATATTTCGTTGTGTTATAATAAATGTTTTACAAATTCAAAATTATTTTAGATGGTTTGCATAAATATATATTTTATTGAAATTTAATCTCAAATTTTAATTTTAAAATTTGAGCAAGGCCAATCATAGTTATGATTAAGGGATGCTCAATCAATTTTAAATTTTATGGTTGTGTAACATTAGCCATTAGACATAATGTTACGATTAATAGTAAAGATAGTGTCTAAGAATGAAATAAAATTAATGCTTAAACCATAACTTTAAGTAGTAAGACACAAAATGCCCTTTTGCCGAGACTTCAACTCTTAGTCGAAGGGACGAGACAGACCCAAAATCTCAAAAAGAAGACACCGTTAAGATCAGTGTGACGAGCTGAACACTAGAACACTGAATTTACTATATGAAAAATCATTTAAATGAAATGACGTAAGTTTAAACGAATAATAAATGTAGTAAGGACATGGTAGGGTGTCCGCGAATTACGGAGTAGTCGCCTCTAACAAGATAATAACCTCTTTAAGACAACTAAGAATCAATAATGCCTAACCCATAGTCTAAAACAGGATATAATACATCAAGTACTCTGAAATTTGTAAATAATGACTATGTCTAATGAGCAGTAGTGCATTTCCCAAGGTTGAAAGATGATGAAATTATGTATTGTTGAGAAGGGTAGTCACTAAAACCTTGTAAGCAATAATTGTTCTCCTAATTTAATTAATGTTATAGTACTTTTGGTTATAATAGATACAAAATGCTTATTACTGCTAGGGTAATAATAGTGTATGACCTTAGGATTTTATGATGTGGATCTTCTTTCCCCTGCGAGAGATATGCTAACCTTAATGATCCTTGGTAGTCTCTTGCGGAGTAATTATAATAGATACAAAATGTCTCTCGAGATGTCTCTAAGATGCATCCCTCTTAAATAAGAAATCCGAATCACTTTTGGCCATGCCATCCTCATTCTGCAATTAAAAAAATCACTGCCATTATTGGTCATAAACTATTAAGAGAGAAAATGGTAAAATAGAGAAGTGGCTCGCGTGAAGCATCTACATCAAAGGGTTGATGTGACTATTGAAGGGTGTCGCATGCATCCTGCAAACGCATCGTTCTATGACTATTATTTATTTATTGCTTTCTGACTCTTGCACGTAACTAGATTCAACATTCACATTCATGCATGTGCTTCACCATTGCCTATTATCTCCCTGTCAATTGTCATTGGTATATTCTTAAGCATGTTTTCCCAAACTGTAGGTAATATTCTTTGCCAAGAACAATGTACGAGGCCAGAACAAAGTGGCCAGTGCCCCACTCCGAGGATTTTCACACAAAGACTATGAACTATGTTTGATGTCGATTTATTTTGTGTGGTTGTTTTCCCAAGATTATGGTAGCAACATATATTCTACAACGCTCACAACAACATTGGTTTATCACTATTCATAATAATCATGGAACTGATTCCATTGTAGAGAAAATGGTGAATTGGTCAAAAGCATTGTTCTAGCCAAGATCTGCTTCCATCCTTATTGATTGGTACAACGGCCCCGTAGAAGTGGTTTTAGGGTTTTTCGAAGTGCTTGTTTTTCCTTCCAAATGGGTGGCATTTCCTTACATAATTTGAAATTAAATTCATTGTTGCAGTCGCAGTATTTGATTTATATCCGGTCGATTGAAATGGAACCAAATGCTAAGAGACTTCATAAAACAATGCATCAAACTGTCAAGAGACTTGCTCTTTAAACTGCTTAACATAACACACACTTTATACATGTCTTCCAAGCAAATTGTTCTGCCACTGCATTTCTCTCCAATACAACCTGAATTAATAGACATTGAATAAATAAGAGTGCAAGCCACAACCCATAAGATTGATGCCAAATCTTATGACATTGCCTTCGAGCATGACACATGTAGCACCGAATCCATCCCCAACTAGCCCAAAAAGCCAAACATGGTTAAGGGCAGTTTCCTGCAAAAGAGAACACATTGCAAGCATTCTAAGTGAACCTAAGTGTTAGTTTGCAGTGAACCAAAACGAAGACATTTTGCAAGATTTATAGATAGCTATCTAGGGATATAACTACAACCAGCTACTCTAAACCCATAAGAGGATGCGGAATTCGAGCTGAGGATATGCTATTAATGCCTCTCTGCGGTAAATGAAAATAAATCCTAATGATCAATAATTTAAGCTTTACGAGTTCCTGATTCTCATTTGTGCCGATCATGATCAGCACAAACTTGCCAAAACGCAGCGACGCGTCGGCACTCTGGAAACTTTGTGCCGATATAGTGATTCAAGTTGTCCAATACAACCTGAATTAATTCCAATTGAATAAATAAGAGTGATTAGGAGTGCAAGCAAAAAATAGTTAGAATAACAACAAAAGTTTACACAATTCAGCAATGCAAACACTTAAGTGTAGGCCAAACTGTATTTGGCATTCAATCTTCTCAACTTGCTTTTTCTATGTTATGTACAGAAGATTCTAGCATAGACATTTATATAACACTAATAGAACCTGCCAAGGGCCATGTGCCTTGCCTTGCATGCCATACCTATGCCGAACAACAACAACTTTCAATTGTTGTTTAACCACTTCTTAGTTGCTCAATCTTCAATATTATATCCCTTATACACATGTCAAGTTCCTCACTATTCACCCTTTATGTTTTCACATCAGGTATGATTAAAAAATCCAACAAGAAGAAGGGAAAGCAGATTGAGTCTAACGTAGAAACAACTCCAATTATACCAATTGAAACAAGTTTGAAGACACCAAACCCATCACAAGGGCCACTCTAGAATTCAAATGGGGTGACCCATACACAGCTATCAGAGATGGAAAAATACCAGATGCAAACCTCGAGGAATCAATGGTTTACCAAAACATCAAGAGGTCTTCCCTTCACAAGGAAGCAACACGGCCAAAAAGATTTCCTTGCTCAGAGGTGATTGGGTGGATTCTGTCCCATGTAGATACAACCACCAGGATCATTTCAAATGCCAATGGAGAAGGACTCGCCTCCTTTCAACCAGGACACCTTTCAACCGCATACAAGCTACCTTCCTCCAAAGTTATGCTTACTGATGATTGGGTAAGGCATGCCAATATAGATAATTTTGAATGTGCAAAGAAGATGATGGTACCAGACAAGCAACTAAGACCCAAAGGTAGCGGGGAATATGACAGCCAACACTTAAGGACCCCCTCTCGAATCATAGTCCTAATGTTGAACATAACCTTAGGCCTACCAAACAGAAACAACTATAAACTCAGTTGGCTTCGATTGATCTAACACGTTGCCACACATGGTACAGTCTTCAATTGGGCAGATATAATATCAGATAGTATGGCATCCAACATTGCTACAGCTCAAACCGGCGTTTCACAACAGAAAGCCGAATTTTTCATGTCTTCTTACCTCATTGATTGTATATTAGTCAAGAATCCTTTCCCTGAGTTGGGATGTACTTGGAAACAAACTAAGACTTCCCTTCATGTAGCATACCAAATAACTTGGGTTCATCGATATCAAGGGCATTACAAACTACTATGCGAAGAACTAATCATGCCCCTTTATTGGTTGCTCTTCAATAAAGAACCAAATTGTTTGTCAGACAATGCGTTGGCTGTAATAGGCAAGTACAACAACTACTACTTCTCATTAGAAGGCACACACATCAGGATGTATGGAGGCACTAAACCTCCTTATCTACTGCCCAAGTATGCTACAAATTTCTTTGCGCATAAAGAAGACATAAGACAAGTCTTCATCAATGGAATTGGTGACTTTCTCCATCTCAGAAAAAGGCATCTTACCCACCTCTACCATTCAACATTGGTGCATACAAGTTCTAAAAAATTAGAGCTGTCGAAGCCTTCGTTTCCGACTTGGAAGCTTTTCACTTCAGGACTATACTTTTTGTAAGAAACGACAATAAAGATAAAGTGGCTAAACATTGTGCTTCTTGCAAAGTCACTTTTGAATACTCAGATCATATCCTGGTAGATGAGGAAATATATAAAAGGGTCAACAATGCGAAAGAGCTGCACAAAAAAAGTAAAGGGAAACCATGCACCTACTTCTATCAAAATTACAACCCAGGAAAAGGAAGCAGAAATACATATACAAAGGGAAGAATCAGCAGAGCAACAAAAGAAAGAGGAAGCAGAAATACATAGCCAAAGTGAACAGGCCAAAAGGGTACAAGAAAAACAAGATAAAGAGGAAGCAGAAAGATTAGCAATCAAACAACATCAAAGAGAGGAAATGGAAAAATTGGAAAATGAAGAAGCCTGTCGTGCAAGAGAAACTAAAGAAAATGAAGCTCTGAAAGAACAGATCAGCAAAGAAGCTCAAGAAAAGATCCAACCAGCTATGCACAAGGAGCCAACAAGTCCACAAGTCATTAGTCCAGAACCCATGGACCCAAACATTCTAAGCCCACTAACTGGAGGCCACTTTCCATTTCCAGAGCTTCAGCTTACGCCGTTTACCCCATCCAAAGAACATGCAGTGGCCCGATTGGACATGATTTTTTTTTATTCAAAGAGAAAGACAATAACACGACGGTCAGAAAAAGAATGAAAATGACCGCTCAACCAGATATTGTCACCGTCACAGAAAACACACTTGTAGAAGGCACCCAAAAGGACCCCAAATTCATAGCCTCCGTGAATGTTGCAACTGCACAAGCAAGTGCTGACAATGTCGACAAGCTGCTTACCACTATTGAGCGAAACAAGGAAAAAATGTTGAAACTCAAGGCCACCTTGGTAAAGGAACGTGGAGAGACCATTGAGTTAAACACAAAATTACATGCCACATTATTTGAGAAAGACAATTTACTAGATGCGTACAACAAACTTAACACAGAAAAGGAAGCATTGATTGTTCAATTAATGATAATGGAAGGGGAGACAAATGATTTTCAAGTAAATCTTACAGACTTTGAAACGCGTGCATCAGTGGCGAACGACAAGGCCAATGAATTGAAGACTCAAGTAGATAAGTTGTTGAGAGATAAGGAATCACTCATGGAACCATTTTGGGCACAAGCATGCAAGCTTCAAGAGCAAGTCTCAAATTGTCAAAAAACACTCTTTCAACAAATCTACAATATCAAGCAATTCATGGCAAGGATGAAGGAAATTGTTGCAAGCTCAATAGAAATGCATCAATATTTGATTACTACTGGAAACAAGCTTAAAAAACCGTTAACTTGGAGAGAAAATAACCCAACATTTCCTCCTCACCTCCCTCAAAAAACACTAGCAACCCTGAAGCTGGATATTGCACTCCTTGAATTTTGCAGGAAATCCACTAATCGACTAAATGTCGAGATTGATAAAACTCTTGAAAAGTGCAAAAACTTCTATGAGGAAATCCATCAGGTTCACCGTAAATGTTAGCTCCTTATGGAAGCCAATATCGATGAGCTCCCCCCCAAGGATCAGCAGATGGAAGAACTCCAGCAAGTGTTGCAATCAAACCTGGACTACATCAAGAAAATTGATGCTCTAACAGAAGAAGACATCGACTTCTATGTGAGGCAAACATCTACAAATCTAATTTTCCTTGAGGATACCTGCAAAGCTACACCAACAGAAGTTGCAAATATAGAAACAAAACTGTCTTATCATGAAGTGTCTCTAAAACTATTAAAGCCTGACGAATATAATATCATAACTGAAGAGGCTACTGCATGGGCAGACTATATTTCCAATTTAGAAGTGTCCAGCTAATTTTAATTGTAAATATCATTTGTATCTTCTCATATGTACAACACTCAAATGAAAACTTTGCCTACTATTCTCATTTTTGCAATTTCACCAAATAACAAACTCTTTCAAGGCTATATAGTGGTGAACCAACCCTTTTTGTTGTTCATCTATTCTTCTTTGTCAATGAAAACAAATTTCCCTTCTTGAAAAAATATTGCAGAAATATTTATATGTAATGTGTACTTTTCAATGGATATTATTGGGATTCCTTTTCTCTAAAAACCTTAAATGCATGTTCCTATTTTTGTAACAGTGCTATATTTTACTACTTTTTTAGTTCAATGCTCTTTAGTTTCCTGGTTGGCAATGGCTTTTCAAGGTAATCTCATAATGGATTATCCCAAGCAGTAGTGATATAAATATTAATCTCAGCTGATTTGTAAACTGTGTACTGTCTTTTACATTCATAAAAATAAAGTAGCCAAGCAAAGCGACCTCTCCTCATCTACCTCCATGTTGAATAAATACAACCTTTATATTGAGAGCTACAACCACTCCTATTGTGTTGTAAGTCTGCATTTTATTGTGCTTTGTTGTGAACTATCTATATTGTTAAAAGCTGTGTGAATCCTTGATGCGATGATAGTCATTGATAACCAGTTACTTTCCTTGGTTTATTAGTGATTTTCAGAAGATTAATTCATATAGTGACAAGTCTGTTCACCTTTACATGGTTGAAAAGCATGTAAAGTTTTTATTGTGGACTTGAAATCCTCAATGAGAAAAAAAAAACATATATGGGTTTCTCACTGTATCTTCCATTCTTGAAGCAAGCATAACGAAGATTCACCACTCCTATTGTATTGTAAGTCTGCATTTTTATTGTGCTTTGTTGTGAACTATCTATATTGTCAGAAGACGTGTGAATCCTTGATGCAGTGAGTCATTGATAACCAGTTACTTTCCTTGGTTTATTAGTAATTTTCAGAAGATTAGTTCATGTGGTGACAAGTTTGTTCGCTTTTACATGGTTGAAAATGATGTAAAGTTTTTATTGTGGACTTGAAATCCTGAATGTGAAGAAAGAAACATATTTGGATTTCCCATTGCATCTTCCATTCTTGAAGCAAGCATAACGAAGACTCATTTACAACTTAGATTGTGGCACTATCAAGAGCTGGTCCATGAAAGAGTTCTATACCTATACTTGTATATGGAGATTCCTAAATTTATTGCTACAGCACATGGCATGAAAGCAAACTTTTGTTTACAAGTAGTTTGTGCAGTTTAGGAGCTATTATAATCATTGTTTTCATTGATATTATTGCAGAAATATTTTTTCAAATTGCTTATATATTCTAGATATAGTAGTAATCTATAGTGTTGAGATTACTACTACAGAGATTGTGAGAAAAACAATTGTAGTTGGCTCACTGTGTTGATGAACTTAACACCAGCCTAGATCCAAATCCTAGACTCTATCAAGCGTCGAAAGTGATCAAATCAAAGTAACGTTACAAGATCTCTCTCATATTTACTTTTTACTTTGTATTATTCTTGTTTGTTTATGGGCGACATAATATTTATTACTTTTTACTTTGTATTATTCTTTTTTGTTTACTTTGTATTATTTTGTTACTTGACAAACACTCCACAAACACTCGACAAGATCACTCGACAAACACTCACATGTTACAAGATCTCCCTCATACTGGGTTGTAGAGCGTCTCTCGACGCAATTATTTTTTGTTACAAACTTTGCTCTTTTTCTACCAGTATCCTTCGCTCTCTGTGCCTATGTTTTTGTTCCTTCTAACTTTTCTCTAATCCTACTGGTGTTCATTTTTGCCCCTCAAAAAGCATTGACAAATGCCAGTTATAATTGTTTTTATAAAATATCAATTGATTTTTTCTTGACTTGGCTCTTTGTACTATCAATTTCTTTTTGACTTGGCTCTTTATACGATGTGGCATTTTCCTCTTTCTGGATGTGATGCTCCCAAGGTACTACGATGACCCAGTCACCCAGGTCATGCACGCCTCGAGAAAGTTGTTCGATCCACGAAAAACTAATAGTTATGTTTGTACCTTTCCAAACCTTGATGCGACAGGTTGAACGATTGGAACCAGGTAAGATACATGGTTCAACTTGTCCAATGTATCACTTCAATTTCCCGGGCGAGTTATAATTTTCTTCCCTTCGGGATAACCATGAGCATAAAAATCTGGGTTATAGTGGTTTAGTAGCGACAGCGATTCATGACCTATGGCCCAAGGGAAAGCAGAAGGGTTCTGGAGGCTTACTCGTGACAACCATTCATGACCTACTGGAATGGAGAAAATTAAAGAAAGGTAAGGTAAAAACAATCGTTGCGATCACCATTACATTGGTAGATTGTGTATACCATGTTGGTATATAATTTTTTTTCTATTTTAGAATTTGGAGTGGATATGTTTTTTAGATTGTAAAACATAAAATAAGTTTAATTTTCAAATTGATTTTATGATTTTATGAAAGTTATAGAAAATATTTAAAAAATAATTAATAGTTAATACATGGATTATTGGCAACCCATACATGGATAAGTCGTTCAACATGCAGTTCATGTAAACAACCAATTTAACTGGAAAGATAACTAAGACATAAACCATGAATAAATAATTAATTGTTACTTGTAACCTTTGACCTTTTAGCACTCATCAACCTAAAGTAGACAATGAATAATCAATTGTTAGTTGTAACCTTTGACCTTTCAGCATTCATGAACCACAAGTAGAAAATGAATAATTAATTGTTACTTGTAACCTTTGACCTTTCAGCATTAATGAGCCACAAGTTAAGTGACTTTGTTAATTATCAATTGAACATTATGGCTATCCATTTGATTTTTGGAGTACCCCCGATGGGAGTTGCTAAAGTTTTCGGATAATCTCAGTTTAGTAAGACATTCCCCTACCTCTTATATTTTCCGGAAATCTTGCTCGGTTCGGTTCCATCCAGATAGGGTTTGTCTGAATATTTGTGCAGAAAGAACAGTAAAGCTCGCTCTACAGGTGCATATCTCGCCTGTATTCAAAGTCAAACCCCCTTACTTGTCAGCTTCTCCCTATTTGGTTAGGGATTCAATGGCCATTTCGCATGCATGGATCCCACCTTATTTAAGGTGATTTTCTCTGTTCGATTGGTAACTCGTCAGCTATCACATCAGGGACCCAACTGGATAATGATAACTAGCAGCGTTGAATGGCATCCTTGCAAGCCCACCCTGCGTACGAATTCATGGGGTCCCATCTCCGGGATACTAATTATTAGGGTCCCTACATATTCTTGATCAATATACAAGGTTTTTCTTAAAGAGTATCCAATGAATGGCGTTCTAAAATAGATCTTTGGAAGGACAATTTGACGACAAAATCGGTCTCAATAATAAAACTTCAGTTGGCCAATTTCACTAAAACTCCCTCACCTTGCTTGTGTTAGAGATCATGTTTATTTAAAATAGATATAATTGGAGAGTTTTAGAAATTAATGAATGGAGTGCTGGTAGTTTGTTAGAGTGCTGTGAACATGAGTTAAGTCTGTTAGAGAGGTCGCGGTGCAAAGTCCTCCTAATTAAATAAAGACTTGTCTCTTTTAATCCAGATTTTTAGGTGTTTGTTGATCGTGTTCCAACCTATTTATGCATGCATATTTCTATTCATTTTAATAGAAAGGTGTGCGTCAATTTTTCTGTGCAGTCCATACTGTTCATAATTTGTTTTGGTATTAGAGCTGGATTAAGTATGATTCCCTCACAGGAATGTCCAGGATAATGAGAAGCCTGTGAGCAAATCCTCTCTTAGTGGTCGAGGATAAATTGGAGGTGTGCGAGAAGGTTGTGAGGAAGTGGTGCTTTGTCAAAAGAGTACATAGCCATTGCGTAGGAGAGAAAGAGTTAGTGGTCCGAATTGCTGCTATTGCCAGAATCTAGGGCAGAAGAAGTCTGCCTGAATTTCTGACATTTATAGAAACTCAACATTAAATAATTGAACTTGTGGATCTAGATACAAAGATTTGCAAGACCATGATGCCGTGGATTGCTATATTGGGATTCACTGAAAATGTAAGATAACAATCGCAGCCCAGAAGACAAATCTGCATGTTTCAGTTTGCCAGGTGGAAGATCTATCTGTCCCAGAAAAAAAAAAGATCTGTCATATCTGTTCCAGCATGTTGTTGTTCCGTGTTGGAGACAAGCAATGAGTTAGATCTACACTTGTACCTGTGTGGTGTCTTCGTTGTACCTGCTATTTAATTTAGATCTTAATTTCTGAGAAAAATTCTGCTACTCATCGCTCTCTGCATCCACAGATAAGTCTATGATAGGATTGAGTGTTTTGAAGCCGTTGAAAGGAGAAGCCATCTCGTCCAGCTTTGATAAGCCGCCTGTGATTGTTAGGTGAAGAGTTGCTGTGAAGATAAATGAACAAACCTGAGTAAGGCTGGATTGTGTTGTTGTTTCAACTATTACACTCCAGAGACTAAATCAATTTAGTTTGCAAAATGAATATCATATGTATAAAAAAGAATATAATATGCATTATATTTGTTGAATAGTCATATCACAATCATAAAGGACAATGAGTCTCCAAGAAATTTGATCAGATAGTATTGGCTTGGGTATATGATTTGGGCATATGTAATGGGTAACTCTGTAATTTTGGCCATTTGATTGGTACGGAAGGAATAATGGTTATTGTGGTGATGTTGTAAAGCATTTAGAACCTAAATTCTTAGTTCATGTTGTAAAGCTTAGCCATAAATAGATGTGTTTCCTTGTTTTTTTTGTAAGTCATGTTATTCAAGAATACATGTTGTAAAATATTAGTACATGTAGTCAAGTAAAGTGAATCCATCTCGTGCATGGAGAGGATGTGGAATAGACCACTACCATAGGTATATGATGGAACGTGTACCCATATACTAAACTTATGAATATTAAAGATAAGGCGAGAGTCTTTAATACAAGTGGAGTATATGTATGAACCAAGTTCTTTTTAAAGGGAAGATATAATTTAGTTGATGAATCAATGATGTACAAGAAAAGGATTCCTAGAGCACATAGATGGCAACCAACATTAGTACATATTATCATTTTCATATGAACATCATTGTTATGTTATTACATGTAGGATGAAGCTCATAATGAAGAAAGTTCTAGCCATTGTGCATGGTCAATCAAAATTACCTCACCTCAACATCCCCATCATGATGGTTAGTGGTCACCCAAAATCATATATTATGTGAAAAAGTTCATAGTACTCTAGAAACAACATTGCAGTAAGCATGATTAGTGCTCATCCAAAATCGCTTGTGGTGTTCATGGGAAACTAAAATCCCCATAAAGTTGTAATGGTTAAGATTAAATCATAAAAAAGTGGAGCATTGATTTTGTGTTAAGGAGAGTCATAAAATGAAGCAACACACTCAAAATTGTTATTTTTAGAAGCAACGGAAAAATTAAACACAATAGAAAACTATGTCCAACATTTCATCACATGATTTTCTCCATTAAATCGGTGTTAAATTAATGTAACTTCGAAGCATATTCTACTTGTACTTTATTATTGTAACTCCGTCGGGGATGTTTTACCTCTGTTGGGGATGTCATTATTACATTTGGTCATGTAAAGGTCGTGAGGTTAACCCTCCATTGTAAGTTGGGTCGTTAGCACCCAAGTAAATGTAATATAAGTGGTAATTGAGTCTCCCTAGACAAGTCAGCCCAGTTAGGTTTATTGAGGCCGACCTAGCTGAGTTAAAGGTTAAGTGAAAATTAAAGTATAAATAGAGGGAGAGCTTCCCTCATTTATCCATTCACTCACTTGTACAATTCACATTAGTGGAGAGAGAGAGATATCTGCGAAGAAGAAGAAGGAGTGGCTTGAGTCCAGAGTTTGGTCTTTTTGTCTCTCTTATTCATGAGACATATTTTTGGGGCATTGTACTTGATCATCTATATTGAGGAAGTTCTTGCTAGGTTTTCTTCCCCTTGAGGGTTTTCATAGAAGTGGATTTTTTTAGTGTTATTGGCATAGGGAAGTGCGTCTCTCCAAAAGCGAAATTTTGGTACCAAGATCGAATTTTTTGAGTGGGTGAAACTCCCGAAAATTCAAACCCTAGTTTGAATTTGGACGAGAAAAACTAGAAAACCAGAAAAAGCGAGAAAACTGCAGATCCGAAATTTGCAAGTCAATTTTGAAGGGTGATATTTTGGAATTTTCAAAATCCAAGTACACCAGCATACTCGCCTCAGTCAAGCGCATCTTTTGGTGAGTTCAGTGTTTCATTTTGAGAAATTTTGATTTTTTAATTATTTTCTGCTCCCCGGGTTGCAATGGCACCAAGCACCAAGCTTGATGAAAAGTTAGAAGGAATAGAGAACTTCTGTGCTTGGAAGTATAGGATTGGTCTCATTCTAGAAGAGAATGACCTTACCAAGTTTGTTAAAGAAGTTGCACCTGAACCCAAAGAAGCTGAAGCTAAGGAGAAGCAGAAGAAGGATATGATTAGGGCCATGAGGATCATAGCAGACTCCATTAAAGATCACTTGATTCCTCAAATGTCCTCTAAGAAGAATTCAAAAGAGATCTTTGATTCCCTAACCAGAATGTATGAAGGGAAACACATAAATCGGAAGATGAGTTTGAGAGCTCAACTCAAGAGCACAAAGATGAGCCAAGGAGAATCCATTCAAGAATACTTTACAAGGGTTTCCCAATTCAAGGAACAACTAGAAGCTATTGGAGACACCCTTTACGAAGATGAGTTGGTAATGACTGCTCTCAATGGTCTTACTAGACCTTGGGACTCCTTTATCCAGACCATGTGTGCAAGAAAGGAAAGTCTACTATTCAAAGCTATATGGGAAGAATGTGTCTTCATGCTCAGTTTTTTGAAGATGAAGAAGAAGAATACGAAGAAGAAAATCCTCCCAGGAAGTTACTAAAGGAAGACATTGAAGAATATGTCTTGTAATAGTGGTGCTTCAAAGCACTCTCTCCAATCTTGAAGAAAATGGCTCCCCTCAGAAAGCTTCACTGGGAGAATAGGAGAAGCAGCGTACAAGATTGGTTCAGGGACTCTGATGATGAAGTAGAGCTCACCATCAAACATTTCAGTAATTTCCCTGCAAGGAGACTAGGATCAAAAGAGATCCTACCAAACAAAGATAAGTATTTGAATTGACATTTATATCAAATCATTTAAATGATAGTGTCTAGTTGTGTACACATTTATTTAGGATGTGTGTTATGCATGTTTGCATTGATATGCATGTGATGGGTAAGTATCCATAATATGGTGCTATACAACATTCCATTGCTAGTTATCTCGAGTGAAACCTCTTTGCTGACATATTGGAAGTAGTGCACACTCTTAATAATGTCCTGGTAGAGATGGAAGGCATCTAGAAAGTTACCACATGAATGTGGGGTATGAATAAATGTTGTGTTATTGATAGCATTATGATAGTGTGAATTGTGTGTCTAACCATGCTATTGAATTTGACTTGTAGGAAGTATCGTACAACAATCACCTACAAATGAAGAATGATGAGACTTGTTCCATAGAACAAGTGACAATGGTTCAAATATAAACAAGACTTGTGAAATCAAGTAGAGGAAGTAGACTATGACGAGATAGCCAGAATCATGGTGTGATAGAAGTATATGAAAAAGATGTACCTCCTAGAGTTGCAGAGGTTGCACCCTCTCACAATGATTAGACCTCGGAAGATCATGATATTTTGGAGCCTCAAGAACCTCCATCCATGACTATATTTCTCGCAAGAGAAAACCAGCTTCAGCTCGTGAAATTATTCAAAATGCAAAGAGGTATGGAGCTCCAGAAGGCTCCACAAGATAAATCAAGAGGCCAAAGCCATTTTCTAGTTATGTGGCTTTGATGTGTGATCTTGTAGATAAAGAACCACCTGCTTCGAAGAGACCATTCAAAAGAAAGAAATGGTATAAGCTACTACAGAAGAATACCAGTCAATAATGAAGAATGATGTATGGGACATAGTTCCTAAACCAGAAGGTAAAAGTGTGGTATCTTCCAAATGGATATACAAGATAAAACATGTTGCGGATGGAAGTATTGAGAAATACAAAGATAGGTTTGTGGATCAAAAGGAAGGAATCGATTATGAGGAAACATTTTCTCCAGTAGCAAGGTACACTTCTATCAGAACCATCATGGCACTGGAAGCCATGATGAAGTGGAAGTTACACCAAATGGATGTGAAAACAAATTTCATGAATGGTGTTATTGAGGAGGAAGTGTACATAGAACAACCACAAGGTTTTGAGGTTGAAAACAAAGAGACGCATGTCTACAAATTGAAGAAGGCTCTGTATGGGTTAAAGCAAGCTCCAAGAGCTTGGTATGGAAGGATTGGCAGTTTTCTGACGATCTTAGGCTTTACTAAGAGTAAAGATGATCCTAACCTTTACTTCAAGGTTATGGATGATGAACCAGTCATGTTATTGCTATATGTGGATGACTTGTTCCTAACAGGTAATGAGAAGAGAATCTCAGAGTGCAAAGAGAAGCTCGCAGTAGAATTCGAGATGAAATACCTTGGCTTAATGCATTATTTTCTAGGTCTCAAGGTATGGCAGAGCCCAGAGGGAATATTCCTTAGCCAAGGGAAGTATGCAGTGGAAATCTTAAAAAGATTTGATATGTTGGAGTGCAAATCCATGGCCACACCCATGGATACCAACTTGAATTTATTATCTGATACTTCGTCAGAATTAGTGGATGTGACTCTATACAGGCATATTATTGGGTCGTTGATGTATCGGACGAATGCAAGGCCAGATACATGCTTTGTTGTGAACAGCTTGAGTCAATATTTGGTTGATCCCAGACAGGTGAAAATTGTAGATGCAAAGCATTTAATGAGGTACCTAAAATGTACAATAGACTATGGTCTCAATTATACCTAAGACCATGAGTTCAGACTGTATGGTTATACAGATTTCGATTGGGATGGAAGTGTCTCAGACAGGAAGAGCACTTCAGAAGGATGTTATAGTCTAGGATCAGTCATGATCTCATGGCTAAGAAGGAAACAGTCCAGTGTGGCTCTTAGCACTATAGAGGAAGAGTATATTGCAACTTGTTCTACGCGTTGTGAAGCCATATGGATTCGGAAGTTGTTATTAGATTTGCTTGATCTGTAGTTGCATACCACAGTGATTCTATGTGATAACCGGAGTTGTATGAAAATGACATAGAACCCTGTGTTCCATGAGAGGTAAAAACACATAGAAATAAGGTATTTATATGTGCTCCTCCAGTACGTGAGCACGTATGAGCAGGTTGCATATGTGTTTTCTAAGCCTCTGTCTAGAGTGAATTTTGAGCACTTTCGTGACAAGCTTGGTATAGTTCGAAAGGACTTCCCTCGAAAGGGGGAGTAGTGATATTGATACTGAGTTGCAGTGGAATTGATCATCCCTAGACAGAGATTGTCTTAAATGTTGATCCTGAGTTGCAGTGGAATTGATCATCACTAGACAGAGATTGTCTTAAATGTTGATCCTGAGTTGTGGTGGGTTCAATTGTCCCTAGACAGAGATGTCTTAAATAATTGTGTTGGGATCGATCATCCCTAGATGTCTTAAATAATTGTGTTAGGTTCGATTGTCCCTAGACAAATATGTCTTAAATAATTATGTTGGGATCGATTGTCCCTAGACAGAGATGTCTTAAATGATTGTGTTGGGTTCGATTGTCCCTAGATAGAGATGTCTTAAATACTTGTGTTGGGTTCGATTGTCCCTAGACATAGATGTCTTAAATAATTGTGTTGGGTTCGATTGTCCCTAGACAGAGATGTCTTAAATAATTGTGTTGGGATCGATTGTCCCTAGATAGAGATGTCTTAAATGATTGTGTTGGGTTCAATTGTCCCTAGACAGAGATGTCTTAAATAATTGCGTTGAGTTTAATTGTACCTAGACAGATATGTCTTAAATAATTGCGTTGGGTTCAATTGTCCCTAGACAGATATGTCTTAAATAATTATGTTGGGTTCGACTGTCCCTAGATAGAGATGTCTTAAATAATTGTGTTGGGATTGATCATCCCTAAACAGAGATGTCTTAAATGATTGTGTTGGGATCGATTGTCCCTAGACATAGATGTATTAAATAATTATGTTGGGTCTGATCACCCCTAGACTGAGATAGTATTAAATGATTGTGGTAGGATTGATCATCCTTAGATAGAGATCTCAATTTCCAAAAGGAAGGATAGTCTTAAATGTTGATCTAGTGTTGGATTTAATCCCTAGTTCCGAAAGGAAGGATTGTCCATGATCCCTAGTTCTGAAAGGAAGGATCATATGTGTACTGCAACTGATGCTACTGATGATATTCTTGTACTGTAGATGAGGATGCTCCAGTGCTGCAGAAGATGAGGTGCTAGTATGCTCCAGTGCTACAGAAGGTGAGGTGCCAGGATGCTCCAATGATCCAAATAATGATGTTCTAGTACTGAAGACGAGGATGCTCTAGTGCTGCAGGTGATGTTCCAGTGCTGAAGATGAGGATACTCCAATGCTGAAGATGTTGATCTTCCAGTGCTGAAGATGAGGATGCTCTAGTGCTGAAGATGAGATGTTGAAAAACTTCCAATAATTTATAGATGTATCAATGTTGTTGTTGATGCCCTCCTCTCTCCGATGATGTTGTGTAGAGTTAAACATGCAAATGTTATTGTCAGTAGAATACCCTTCTTATTAAGGGGGACTGTTAAATTAATGTAACTTAGAAGTATATTCTACTTGTAATTTATTATTTTAACTCAGTCAGGGATGTTTTACCTCCATCGGGGATGTCATTATTACATTTGGTCATGTAAAGGTCATGAGGTTAACCCTCCATTGTAAGTCGGGTCGTTAGCACCCAAGTAAATGTAATATAAGTGGTAATTGAGTCTCCCTAGGTAGGTCGTCCCAGTTAGGGTTATTGAGGCTGACCTATATGAGTTAAAGCTTAATTGAAAAGTAAAGCATAAATAGAGGGAGAGCTTCCCTTATTTATCCATTCACTCACTTGTGCAAATTCGCATTAGTGGAGAGAGAGAGAGATATCTTCGAAGGAGAAGAAGGAGTGGCTTGAGTCTAGAGTTTGGTATTTTTGTCTCTCTTATTTGTGAGACCTATTTTTGGGGCATTGTACTTGATCATCTATATTGAGGAATTTCTTGGTGGCTTTTCTTCCCCTTGAGGGTTTCCCAAGGTATATTGTTTTTGTGCTTTCTTATTGTGTATATTTCAGAGATCCTGATTATGCTGCTATTGTGAATAATGTATTAAATGCTAATGAATTTGCAATCTAGTCTATGGTAGAATATAATCTTAACAATCGAAATATATAAGATTACAATCATAGATAAGTGGGCCCAAAACAGAATCGAATTTCTAACCACAACTTGCTAAATATAGAAAAGGCTTAACTGATTTAGACTCAGTCAACCACTACTATCTAACTGAGTCATAAATGCAAAGCACTAATTCTAGCTCATTGGAATAGGGAAGATTACACACTTCATTACTCCCCCTTAGTCTCAACTGTTACAATCTTTAGCACTGAAAATACCCTAGTGTTGACATTGAAATTCAAAGATGATTCTTCACAATGGTTGTTTGGTGAATATATCTACCAATTGATCCCTTGATTCACAAAACTATAGAGTGTTGTATGCATTATTGGCAAGTTCATGTATCAAGTGGTAGTGAGTGTCAATGTGCTTGCTTTTCTTGTGGAATACATGATTTTTGGGTAGTGCAATAGCTAAACTATTATCACAGAAAATAGGATTTGGCTCATTTTCCACATGTGTAAGATCATATAAAATTTTGAGTATGAATATTTCCACAGTGCATCAACATTGTGCTTGATATTTTGGATTGTGCTAAAGTTTACGCAATCGATGCATTTCGGGTGAACACTCCACCCATCTTCAGGATACAATTGTAGGTTGAAAGCTTCTACCTTTCTTGCAATTCATCTTTCAAGATTTAGAGCTATATCCTGAAGATGGGTGGAGTGTCCACCAGAAACTCATTGATTGAGTAAACTTTAACATAGTGCCAATCTAGAAGATCTAGCACAATATAAAATTCTTCTTAGCCATACTGCATGGCATGCTACTATAGTTGCTGCTATATATTATGCTTTTACAAATGAAATGGTAAAAATAAGTTTTTTCTTCGATACCCATGCTCTCAAACTTATGCCCAAATGAAAATCATATCTTGAACTATGATGTTTCCTATCATCAATGCTTTCTGTAAATTTGTTTCCTGCGTATCTAGTAGGGTTGTTGTATTCAAACATTGTGTACCAAAAACCATAATTAGTTGTACCTACAATATATCTCATAATTCGTTTCCCAACTTTCTAGTGAGATTCTTTGGGGAACTCCATAAATCTAGAAATAAAACCCACTGCATACATTAAATTAGGTCTTGTTACAATAAGATACATTAGGCTACCTACAAGATTCTTATACAAGGTTGAATTAACTGCTAGTCCTTCATCTTGCTTGCTCAATTCTGTGCCTATAGCTATGGGTGTATTTGCTTGTTTGCATTTATCCATTCTGAAACTCTTTGCTACCTACAAGATTCTTATACAAGGTTGAATTAACTGCTACTCTTTCGTCCTGCTTGCTTAATTCCGTGCCTATAGCTATGGATGCTTCTTTGCATTTATCCATTCTGAAACTCTTGGATACCTACAGATTCTTATACAAGGTTGAATTAACAACTAGTTCTTCATCATGATAGCTCAATTTTGTGCCTATAGCTATGGGTGTGTCTTCTTGTTTGCATTTATCCAATCTGAACCTCTTCAAAATGTCTATAACATACTTATGCTAAGATATAAAATTCCTTGAGCAGATTGCTCAACTTCTATGCCCAAAAATACTTCATAAGACCAAGGTTAGTCATCTCAAATTCCTTTTTCATGACTGATTTGAATTCTACTAATTACAAATTTCTAGCATAAATCATATCATCAAAATATAGACAAACAATCAAATTTTACCTTGTTGATATGCTTTTGTGTAGAGAGTGGGATCATTACTGCTCCTACTAAATCCATTGTTGAGAAAGTAAGATTCAATTCTGCTATACCATGCTCTTGGGGCTTGCTTTAGACCATACAAGGCCTTCATAAAATTATACACTTTATTTTCTTGGCCTTTTACTTCAAATCTCAGTGGTTGTTCCACGTACATTCTTCATCCAATATGCCATTTATGAAGGATGACTTCACATCCATCTGGTATACTTGCCACGTTTTTTGGACTATAATAGATAACACAACTCTAATGGTATCTAACCTTGCTGTCGGGACAAAAGTTTCACCATAATCAATTCCCAGTTGTTGAGCAAATCCTTTGGCAACTAGTGTTTCCTTATGCTTCTCTACCTTTCCTTTCTCGTTTATTTTTTATAAACCCACTTGATACTAATGTTGGTTTCATTTACTCATAGATCAACAAGATGGACCACATCTTATTCCTTTTATTGACCTCAATTTCATCATTCATGGCCTATAACCAATGTTCTTCCTTCACTGCTTCTTCAAAATATGTGGACTAGCAGGATAATCATGCAAAGTGAGTTTGTTGATTCACTTCATCTTCCTACTCATAAATTTCTCCTAGACTTCTTGTTCTCTAGTTTCTCTCAGTGAATATTGAATCGATGCTTGAATAAGAACTATTAGTTGGTTGTTCTTCTTGTCTCTGTACTTGCAATCTTGGCAACCTGAGGTCTTGTTGTCCTATATTTTCCAACTATTCATCCATTTGAATAAATGGAATTTGACTATCCATAACATCATTTCTTGTTCACTCCATGAATTGTCCTCTAAACATTTGGCATCTATGATGACCACAAACTTCTTGCTAATTGGATTATACAATCTATAGGATTTCGACTCTTCATTACATCCAATAAAAATATATTTTTCACTCATGTTGTCCAACTTCCTTCTCATCTCCTTTGGAACATGTTCATATGCTATGCAACGAAAAAATTTGAAGTGAGAGACATTTGTCTTTATGCCACTCCATGATTCTTGTGGTACTTTGTTTTTCACACTTATTATAGGATATATGTTCAGTATGTATACTAAACATGCAACAACTTCATCCTATTTCATTAGACACATTCTTGGCTTTAATCATACTTCTGGCCATGTTCATGATGGTATGATTCTTTATTTTAGCCACTTCATTATGTTGTGGGGTATATATTACTGTAAACTGCCTTTTGGTGCCATGTTGTATACAAAGATATGAAAATACTTTTGAGTCTTATTTTCCACCTCCAACTAATCTAAGCACCTTGATGTACTTGCCACTCTATTTTTCAACCAGAGTGTTGAATTCTCTAAAATTTGAGAAAGTTTCATATTTATTCTTGAGTAAATATACCCAGATTTTCCTACTGAAATATTTAGTAAATGTTAGGAAATAATAGCTACCACCTATAGACTGAATCTGCAGCATCCTGTCAATCTCACATTCTTCAACACCTGCAACATACATTTACTTATGGAATTGAATAAAGGTGGTGATTTGATGTGTCACGATCCTGATGGAGTTTTATTACAAGGTTATGGAGCCACAGGAACTAGAAAGAAAAAAAATCCAAAACTGGTTCCAAGCAAAATGACCACTACAGGAAATTTAGAGATTCTTCAGCGCTACACAATGTAGAAAATTGCCAAACCACTGCAAAATTTCCTATAGCTTCCTATTTTAGCAACCAACTTCGGGCACATTTTCCAACCAAATGAAGACGAATCTCACAAAACTAAAACATGGGTTTTTTCCATAATGGGTCAAATTAGTTGGCAGTGGATCAGATTCCTGAAATCAATAAATGTTTGGGCTCTATAGGTGGCGCTTTGGAGCGGGTTGTTTTTCCAGATTTTACGAAATTCTATTTTCTAAAAAATGCCTAATCAATTGCCACCTCATCAACTTGGCTTGCCAAATCCTGCTTTTGTGCAACATATTAGGATTGAATCCATTGGTTTAGGATCTTAGTTTGAATTTGGTACTTGCAATCAAACTTTTTATTTGTTATTTAAGTAAGTATTGTGAATAAGAGAAGGGGGAGATCTTCCTCTTAGAAGGAAGATTAAGGGATCTTCAAGGAAAAACTTATTCTTATGTATATTATCAAACATCTAATGCAGTAGTGAAGTTTCATATTCAATGATCATCCATCATTGGTCAGATTGTGTATTTTCTTCCATGCTTTTCTTTCTTTTATTTAAATGCAGAAAAGACTGTTGCAGTGCATTAATTATCTTTCTTTGTTCAAATATAATGACAGACATAGTTTTATGTTTATTGCCCGAGCTTGAAGGATGTGTTTAAATATATGTTTAAGATATTTTAACAATGTTTTAATATTTGAATATCATTTGGAAGTGTATAGTTGCCTTACATATACATTCATCTTCTTTTCTTCTTTTCATTGTATGTAAATATGCTTTTCTTTTCCAAGCAGAATGCCTATGATTTATGAGATTTCACTCTTTGTGTTAGACACCCTTTAACTTCAACCTCAAATATTGTTTATCCTGGTGACCCTTTCCTCTCAGACCTTCTCTACAAATCCTATCACCCAAACACAAACAATTGCAACAATCCAAGATGTGCTAAGAATGTTCTCTTTGCACTCGTTGGACATCTTTTAGCACTAACACGATCATTTATTCTCTTATTTTTTTAGAATTATTTATTGACTTCTATATCATTGGTCTACAGTTGATCTTCTCATTGATTCTTCATTTGTCTTGTTCTTTGTCAATCAGAAAAGTCTTGGTGTTTTTGGTCAGCAACTTAAACACTTATGTAGAAAAGTTCTAGGATCTTGGACCTCAAACATGACTCATGAAATGAATCATCATCACATGTTGTTTCACTTTTCTTTGTTTGAATGTCTTGGTGACATTCCATTCTGTAAAAATTGGTCTTCATAAATCATTTAATCATAAATTGACTTTCATAATCCTTTCCTTGACATGCAAAACTAGCACTCTTCTACAATAAAATGTGATATCATGGAAGAATAGATATGTCCATACTTTGTCCTTCCAGTGAATATGAAAAATAATCACAAATAATGCATATAAAATAGATCCAAAGAAAGACAATGAAAAAAAATCAAAGTGGTTGCCATTGTGTTGATGCTTCAGGATTTACACTATGTTAGTTTGGAAAGAGAAAGATATATGAACAATGAACAAATAATATGTGAAATTAGAGTTAGATAAGAATTAATTAGTAATTTTTTTATTCAATACTAAAATTTATTCAATATCCCCAATTGATGTATTTAGGGTTAAAAGAAAAGAATCACTAAATTGAAAGGCTCTCAAATACTTTTATGGCACCCAAATTATGCAATTTCCATAGCTAAAGTTTTTTTAAAGATTTCCAACCAAACTGAGAACAAAATAAGAAGGAAAATATACATAAAAAATGTAGAATATTTAGCCTACACCAAAAAAATTAATGAATAAAAGTTTTAATGGAATTAATTAATAAAAGTTTTAAAAAAATTAATTAATAAAAAAGAGAGTAATTATAAGGTGAAGAGTGGAAAGATGAATAGAGAAATAACAAAATTATTATATTGAGAAGTCAAAATTCTAAAATTAAAATATTGTTAGAAGCCTAAAATTAATTTTATTAAAAAATTTAAAATTGGTTAAAAAGTTAAAATTAAACTTTATTAAATTTTGAATATTAAAAATTAATTAAATGGTATTTTTTTTTTATACTAAATGGACGTAAATTGGTAAAACTAGAGTTTTAGATCAAAAGTTCTTTGGTAGGAATGATGGAAATAGGAGTTAGAATGAATTAATTAATTAAAAAGAAGAATTAATTAAAAGTTGGAAAATGGAAGAATTAATTGAAAGGTGGTAAGACAATTGATTATAAGAATTAGTTGAGAGGGGGGTAGATTAATGGTTAAAAATGGTTTTGAATGATGAATAGTTAAGAATTTCTAAAAAGAATGACTACAAAAATTGGGGGAGCATTTATGTTTAAAATGGGACAAAATTAATGGCTAGAATAATGTAGAAGGGGTAAGTTTGAGGGTTGAAAGAATGGATTGGTGAAGAAGAAGGAAAGGAAGGAGAATGAAGCAGCCTTGGAATAGAGGAGGAAATGGATGAGAGGATGGGAGAGGGTCTACATACCAGATGATAGATGATGAATTAAACGTTTCCAGGATTGACTTAATTCGTAGTTATATTCCCCATTAAAATTGTTAGGGTTCTTTTCAATCTCAAGGGATTCCTTTATGAGGCGAGAAGAGTAATGAGAGGCCTGAGCTAGGATTTTAGTTTTGTCAAAGCAGATAAGGTGTTTAGAATTGAAGGAGTGCTTTGCAATGGCTGATTTGAAAAGATGATTGTGATTAGTTTTAGCAATCTGCTTTTTAATATAGGTCTGAATGGATATGCCTACCTAACCAATATAAGATTTACCACAAGAGAATGGCATTTTATAAATGACATGAAATTTCCCCGTCAATCTAACGCACTCTAGATTGTCAAATATCATAGTTACGTGGAAGAGATATGAGTATGTTACCATGGATGCATTTTCTTCTTCAACTATGCCATCTAAAATGATTGACTTTCTTGATGACAAAATTCCTATTCCAAAGTTCATGGAGAAGTTCGAAATCATATTTACAAATACATCAAACACTCTCATAGGTCCAGGTGGCAATATTATGAATTCATCATTTTGTTGAGGTGTTTGAGCTGGCCAACTTTCCTATAGGAAACCAAATATATTTATGACGGGTAACCATGGGTGAGTTTAGAATAATATCAGTGCCTTAATATGGGTTAATGGGGTCCTTAGGTATCGATGATGTATGATAAAGAGATCAATTGATAGCAATGATGAGGTATGTTGTATCTCTATGGATAATTTATGATGTGCATTGGAAAGGTCAACATGAAATCAATTAGGGTGCCCCTCCCCAAGGGTAAACCTATTGAATGCTAATGTATAAATGTGTGAGCAACAAAGTACTGGTAACAACAATACCTTGGTGCGTTGCTTTGTTTTGTATTCTTTTATTTTCTAAGATCGACTTCAAATTCAACAAGAAATTCTTAGCTTCTTCAGAAATTTGCTTTGTTTTGGGTTTGATAGTGACACCGCGACTGGAGACAAGCAGAGAGGACAAGGGGTTCTGTGTAACTATGGCACCTGTATTCAGAAAACCCTGGGCAGGACGAGCAGCCTTATTTTATGAATATTAACATTATTATTACACAAAGTTAGATGTTTATATTTTAGAATTTAGGGTGTACTTGATTTTCCCTTAAAGTAAGAGGAAGAAGATGAAATAATTATATAATATAAAATTTGTTGTTGGAGTAGCATTTATGATTGTAAGAGATGAGACAATTATATTCTTCATATTAATTTTATGGGTGTAGTTCAAATTCAACTACACACTGTTAACTTGTGGCATATGCTAACCACAACTATGCTCATATACTTCACTAACAAAACCAAACATATAAATATAAAATATAATACCTAATAAAAAGATATGCAATTTAGTTGAGTCCAACAATTATTCGATTTTGAATTGGGGACGATAACCCTGACCTTGTGTTCGGGAAGGATATTTTCTACCTTATACATAGAATCTGCAACAATTCAGAATGATACAGTTTCATTGAAGCTGCAGGGGAATTGCAACATTAACATTATTGTTCTATGTAAACCTGTTACATAAATAAAAAAACGATTTTTCCTGATTAATTCCTAGGAATTCATTGAATTTAAATCACTGGTTATACAAACAGAAATTATATCGTATGTGGTCGAGGCATTGTGGGGAGATCAATTTCTATATTCATAATCCACTTGGATTCTTCCAACATCGGGATTCGATCCTAATTCTTCAGATAATATAAATAGATAATTGGGAGACCCTTCTCTTCATTTCTCTGTGCTTGTTTGCTGGAGATCGTGTGGAAAAAAAACTATTAACCTATGCTGCATGTGGCCGACCTCAGCTTGGGGTTTCAGCAACCCTTGCATGTAATCCTGAGTAATGGAGTTTAAATTTTTTAAAATATTGATTCTAACTTGACTGCGGATGGGCTCGAGGTGAACGTTCGTTGTCTCCCTCCTGCTGGTATCTGCATGGTTAGTATTTTATGCTCTTGGTGTGATTATTATTGTGGAGGTCAATGGAACACCAAATGCCTGATTTTTTAATTACTTTTCTGCTCTTTGTGTCTTTATTGCCTTATGTCTACTCGTTTCCCCCTCTGCGTGGTGTGGACTATCACTTGAGCGTTTTTTTCTTGTATGAATTCTGCGTTTTGTCAGTGATCTGCTTGGAGAGGCTTGTAATTTATTTACAGTATTTTGGATTAATACATATTGGGTAAGTGAAGTAATGGCATGTTAAGAAGATGGTTTTTTAGAAGATTCAATTTTATATGAGCAAAATTCTTATTAAATATTCAATAGACTAACATAGATTCATCTTAAACCTCGATCTATTAAGCACTCAGAGGGATCTAATTTTTTGAGGTGTATTTTTTATTATCTTAATTTTTTAACACATAAAGAAAAAACTTTTATTATCTTAATTTTTTAACACATAAAGAAAAAACTTTTATTATCTTAATTTTTTAACACATAAAGAAAAAACTTACATCAATAACAAATTTACACCTCAATAAATTGGATCCCTATCAATGTTTAATAGATTAGAGATTAAGATGGATCTATGCTAGTTTTAATTTTTAATTTTATGATCATACATGAATTTTTGTAATTACTTTTTTTTTTAATTTTTAATTTTATGATCAAAATGATATTTTTTAAGTACTTTTATTTTTAAGTTATGAGCGGGTGACAACATCTCCCCCCATACTGAGTTGTAAGCACTTCATTACTTTTAGTGCAATTAAGATTAGGTGCATCTCATGTTAACATCAATTCTTATATGAATATTTTTCTTTACATATTTTATTAATTATGTAATTTTATATTTCAACTAATATGCGACATTTTAGTAAATTCAATATATGTTATATTTTTTGTTATTTGATTATCAAATTTAAATTAAATTAAATTAAATTAAAATTTAGAATTTTTCATTATTATATATATTAAAATCCACAATACACATCTTAAATAATATTAATCTTCTTTTCAAATACAACATGTTTTCTTTTTAAACACTACTTAATATAAATATTAAATAAATGTGTATCTTGATTCTTAATATTAAACATGGCTTTTTGAGGGGGATTTTGATTGATTGATTACTTAAGTATTAAGTTTGTTTATATTTGGTTATTATAGTTATAGTTAATTATTATTGAAATGAAATAAAATTGAATTTAATAACTTTGTCAATTTTAACTATAAGTAAAAAATCATTTTCATTTGTGGTTATTCAACCTATTTTGTTCTTCGATGGGGCTGCTCGGGATGGATTGTGTGCAGTTGGAGGGGTTATCTATATAAATGAGAATCATTTCTTCTCCCTTCGTCTCAATGGTGGAAGAGGTTCAAATACGAAAGCTGAGGTGATGGCGCTCTGGATGGGGCTTAAGACAGCTAATTTATTTGGATTGGTGAATCTCAGAGTCTTTGGAGACTCTAGGGTGACCACTAAATGGGCTTTGCAGGAATACAGAATTAATGTCAGTGACCTTAACTATTGGTGTCAACGTGCACGTCAGGAAATCTCAAGAATGAGACAGATCTCTATTGAACACATATATAGGGAACACAACAAAAAGGCTGATCTATTATCAAAAGAAGCTTTTGCTGGTCCTGTTGGGTTCCTCTTATGGGAGGAATGGCTGGATGACTGTTTGATTGACAAGGGTCAATTAGACTTTTTTTAAGTTATGTTGTAATTAGTTATTATATCAGGTCGACCCTTTTTGTATGTATTTTTTTGGATGGTCGATAAATTTTGTCAGAACTTCTGGATGATATCATGTAAACAGTATATGTGTTGATTATCATGTCATCAGATAATCAGACTATCATTGTACTATTTGATTCTGCTGAATAACAATAGTACGATTTTTTTCTGCTGGAAAAAAAACTATAAGTAAAAAATATTTGAGTAATAAATTGAATTGACTAATTAATAACTATTAAGAATAAAAAACTATTAAGTACCTTTTGCAATAATATTGTCAAGTGGTTGGAAGATTGATGATGTATCAAAAAACATGATTCTAATAATGACATAAGCCCAACATGATGGGTCAAAAGTCTATCGGTGGAGCTTCAAAATATTGACAATGTGTTACAAAAATACTTCTTTGACACATTGCCACATGGTCACCAAATTATGTTAGAAGTGAGATGACAAACAAAGAGGAAAACTCAACGTATTTAAGATGGAAATCTATCGGCAATGAAATTGTCCATTTTTTATTTGTTGACATCAAAGCTAGTGTTGGTAGCAACCAGAAATTGTACAAAAATGTACTTGGAAAACTAGTAATAAACATTTGTCTTGGAAATATGACCATGTTGACTAAGCTCAGTTGTAATTTCTATTTTATCTCTTTCTTACTTGGAGTTCATTTCCCGTTATCAAATATCTTCTCAAGAACATGAAGTTGCACCTCAATTGATATCCAATTTTTTCAAGCAATCACCTTGTGGTTTGCTTTACCCATCATTGAATCAAAGGTAATAGCTATACTCATAGGAACTATGATAAATATAAGATCTAATTGACAAGAGTTTTGAGAAAGGAATTATGATTGACAAGAACTCTGACCAACAAGAACTCAAATTGATAGGAACTTTGATTAAGGAACTTAGACGAATAGAAATTTTTATCAACATGAACTATGATGGCAATAACATTGAGGAAGGAAATATGGCAGCCACAAACTATAACCAATAGGAGATTCAAGGAAGGAACTATGACCTACATGAACATTGATGAACTATTATCCTCTTGTTCCTTCATAAGTTAAAGTTCATGTCCTAACATTAGTCTTGCCAGTGATATCTCTAGGGAACTTTCTTGGCCTAGTAACTTTGACCTCAAAATTTTCCTTTGTTGGTCATATTTCTTGAGGAAGTTCCTAAGGTCGTAGTTCCTTTATAGGCCATATTTCTTGATATCATAGTTCCTTTCAATCATAGTTCTTGTTAGTTAGAGTTTATTTTCGCCACGGTTCAACTATCAAAACTTCAACCAAACAAATATACTTTGGACAACTATATATCATAATTCATAATTACATAATCTCTTGATCAACAAGAACTCTAACCAATGTTTGCAGGTTAGATTTCTATGAAATATCTTGACTAGTAACTTTGACCAAGGGTCGTAGTTATCACATTTCTCATATTAATGACTAAAAATACATATTAAATTGGGATATTGTCATATAAACATGGAGTGGAATTTGTGGTTGAAGGTTCTTGTAATACCCCTAGTTTTGACATGGAATGTATTCAACCAAAATTATGTAAATGATTTAAATATGCTAGTGTGAATTCTTAGTGTGGAGCTCAATGCCAAGGCCCGACCAGTGAATGGTTAGGAATGTATGATGTTTATATTTTGGGCTGGTGCAAGCTAATCCTGGCCACTCATGACGCGTTAGTCGCAATGGACTTCTAGAAAAATAGAAATCTGAACATCAAAAAGCAATATTAGAGCTACCTACACAACTTTTTCGAATATGGTGCAAGAAGATCAAACGTAGACAATCGGATTACCTTTTGGAATATATAAATATTATTTGTGGAAATTAAGTATAACTCCCAAAAAATGGGGTTCTCCTAAGGTTGGTATGTTATTTTTTTAAGAAAATATAATGAATATGTTTGTGTTATCCCTTTGGTTCGGTATTCAAATGGTGGATTTTTGTTAAAAAAATTATATACAGTCGTAGATAACAGGACGTTCTAGTGCGGCGTTATTTTTCCATATTTATTTACGTTAATTTTATTTATTTTTTAATTAAGGAAGTCATCCCATCCCTAAAATGACTAGGCCGAGCATTAGCCCTCGATATCATGGTCTTAACCTAATCAATCAACAAATTTTTTTTTAAGGATGTATGTTTTTGTGTGTACTTGTGTGGATTCTTTTCCGTTTTCAAAATAGGTGAGCCAATAAAAAGTTATAGACGGAAGAAATAACCTACTCTTTGTGTAAGATTGACGTTAGTGCAATTGAAATTAACTAAAAAATAGGAACAAATAATAGTTTTAATAAAAAATTACATATTCGGAATCTGCACACATAGTTCTACAAGTGTGTGCAATTTCATTAGCAGTGGACAAGTGTAGCATATGCAGAATCATGCTCGAAACATAAGAAGTTATAGAATAAGATGTATTTTGTTATATTATTATATGTATTTTTGGCAACCCGAACCTAAAACCATAGCAACCAAGTCATCCACCACGTTGGTGGGAAACGAATTACCCGCCAAAATTTAAAAACTAAACTGGCGCGTGCACGTGTATTTAAAAAGCGCGTACGCACACAATGGCACGTACGCGCAAAATGGCACATGCGCATTGTTTTTACTAAAGTTTGAAATTTGTCATAGTGATTAAATAATTTTATAAATTATATATATTTTTAATAATTAATAATGTTTTAAATTGAATTAAATTAAATTTATAGGATGAGGAGGAGGAGGAGGAGGATGGGGATGATGATGATGATGAGGATGATGGGGATGATGACGATGATGTTGATGATGAGGATGAGGATGATGGGGATGATGACGATGATGTTGATGACGAGAATGAGGATGATGATGATGATGCTGATGATGACGAAGATGATTATGATGATGAGGATGAGGATGATGATGAGGATGAGGATGATGATGATGATCATATTCATCATCATCAGCATCATCATCTTCATCTTCGTACTCATCTCCATCATCATCCATCATCTTCATCATCATCATCTTCGTCATCATCATCATTATCAATGATGATGAAGAAGAAGATGATGATGATGAAGATGTTGATGATGATGTTGATGATGATGATGACGATTGAAAATCATGATGACGACGAAGAAGATGATGATGATGATGATGATGATGATGATAATGATGATGATGACAATGATGATGATGTTGATGATGTTGATTATGATGATGATGAGGAACTGGGTAATGATGACGATGATGATGATGGAGATGATGATGATGATGATAATGACGATGATGATGACGATGATGATGATGTTAATGATGAAGATGATGACCAAGATGATGATGATGACGATGATGATGATGATGGGGATGAGGATGATGAGGAGGAGGAGGAGGAGGAATTGGGTGATAACGACGATGATGATCATATTCATCATCATCAGCATCATCATCTTCGTC